>OY744617.1:6857742-6869318 GCA_963556255.1 Allolobophora icterica | reverse complement strand
ATGTAATTCAACGAGTGGACGCCTGTTGAGCAGAGACCTAACAATGACCATAGACAAGTTGTCTGCGCACACGTTACTACTACATCTCATGTAAGGCCCTGCTGAGCACCGGTTGAGTGGCGCCATTGCAAGTACGGTGCGACAATAATAGTAACAATAATAATAATAATAATAATAATAATAATAATAATAATAATAATAATAATAATAATAATAATAATAGTAACAATAATAATAATAATAATAATAATAATAATAATAATAATAATAATAATAATAATAATAATAATAATAATAATAATAATAATAATAGTAACAATAATAATAATAATAATAATAATAATGATGATGATGATGATGATGATGATGATGACGATGATGATGATGATGATGATGATGATGATGATGATGATGATGATGATGATGATGATGATGATGATGATGATGATGATGATGATGATGATGATGATGATGATGATGATGATGTCTCGATGGATGGACCGTGGATGGATGCATGAATGAGTGGATGGGTGTATGAATAGATGGATGAGTGGATAGATGAGTGGATAGATGGATAGACGGAGGAGTTGATGGATGGATGGAGGAATGGATGGATGGATGGATGGATGGATGGATGACTGGGTGGACGGATGGATGGATGGATGGATGACTGGGTGGATGGATGGATGGGTGAGTGGATGGGTGGATGGAATAGTGGATGGATGAATGGATGAGTGGATGGATGGTTGGCTAGATTGATGGCTGGAGGAATGGATGGATGGATGCCATTGGATGGATAGATGGATGGAGTGGGTGATAGGAGAAGGTGATAGATGGATGAATGACGGAGTTGATGGATAAGTGGATGGATGGTTGACTTGATTAATCAATGGTTGCTTTAAAGACGGATGGATGGATGGAGGAGGTGATGGATGGATTTAGGAATGGATGGATGAATCAGTAGATGGGTGGATGAATAGATAGATGGATGGATGGATGGATGGATGGATGGATGGATGGATGGATGGATGGATGGATGGATGGATGGATGGATGGATGGATGGATGGATGGATGGATGGATGGATGGATGGATGGATGGATGGATGGATGGACTGGTGTAACCTTCATCATCTGGCAGAAAGGAAAGCAACTCCGTGTTTGTGTGTTGAGTTATGATGAGATCGGTGGATTCTTGTGATTTGAGCGAAGTGCAGTTGTTGATGGAGGTCAAAATGGACGGTCATTATAAGGTAGCAGTCAACGGGGAATCTCGCCAGACAGCGCCAGTGCAAAAAATGACAATATATTCCGTCTTGCACGAGATTCCGCAATTTTCCGCATTGCCAGACGCGCCTCTAGCGACGGAGCGATGAACAACGATCAAGAAGAATGGACGAGGCACTTGGAGTCCGTGATAAATTGCAGTTAAATTCAGCATGGACACATTTTTGTCCACCGGATATTACTTCAGGCAAATAAACCAAATGTATCGCTGAGGGGAACTGGAAATGAGGAGAGGGGAAACGGGCGAAGGGGATGTGGGAATGCGAAAGAGGGAGTGGGGCGATTGTGGAGAGCGGGAAGGGGAAAGAATGCGAGGGAGTTGGACCGGGCCTTCGGCGCCGATTGGCGTGCAGGAAGGCGCTCTAAATTATACACATTAATCAACAAGTCTCTTCCTCCCTCCGACGTTCCTCGGTTCTCCCTCTGCCGTCGCTCCTTCTCTTTCGCTCTCTTCTCCCTCCTGACTCTGTCATTCCTGATTCTTCTCGCGCTCTTTCCTCCCTCTTTTACTCTTTTCTCTCTCCCCTCTCTTTCTCTTCCTTTTCCCTCTCTCTCTTTCTTCTCCCTCTTACCTCTTCCTCGCTCTGCGCCGCTCTTCCTCAATTCTTCCTCTTCCCTCTTCCTCTTCCCTACTCCTTCGTTAAATCTTCCTCTTCCTCTTTCCTGCTCCTTCCTTCCTTAATTCTTCCTCTTTCCTCTCCCTCTTCCCTCCTCTTTCCTTCCTCAGTTCTTCCTCTTCCCTCTCCTTCTTCCTCTTCCCTGCTCCTTCCTCGATTCTTCCTCTCCCTCTTCCTCTTCCCTTCTCTTTCCTTCCTCAGTTCTTCCTCTTCGCAATCCTTCTTCCTCTTCCCTCTTTCTCTTCCCTGCTCCTTCGTTAAATCTTCCTCTTCCTCTTCCCTGCTCCTTCCTTCCTTAATTCTTCCTCTTCCCACTTCCTCTTCCCTTACGGCGTCGGCCGAGAAACGCTGTGTCCAGCAGGGACTTGTCATTCCGACGGAGTCTATCGCGTCAACTGGAGGACTGTAAGTTACTGACGGTCGTTAACAGAAGCATTCCGAAACCGTTCAGTACCTCTATACACAGCGCTGACCATAAACAAAATCCGTCCAAAATACTCACCCTTTAACTAAATGAATGAAGAAAAAAATCCGACCACCAAGAGTGTGCAAAGTAACTAAGCAGTTGCATAGTGTTTATGGCTGATGGATGGTCACTGAGACTTATTATCATTAATTAGTAACTTCTATGGCACCAATGTCTAATGCACCACACATCAACGGATTGACCATCAAAACCAACACATATTCAGTTCAACATCCAGAAGACCAGTCCGCTAAGACGGAGAAGCAGCCTGTGGTGGATGGTCAATATGAAGAAGGTTAGTCATAAGCTGAAAAAGGTAAGTCATAGGCTGAAAAGGTAAGTCATAGGCTGAAAAAGGTAAGTCATCGGCTGAAAAAGGTAAGTCATAACCGAGAACGAAGTGAAATGAGCGACTAAGCAGAACGAATAGCTACAGCGAGAGTGAGTTACGAAATCTAGATCCAGCAAAGGAAAGAGTTCATTCATCAAGAACAGTGAAGTTCTGTTGGGGTCCTGAAGGATCCCTCCAGTTATGCAATAACACAACTGGATTAGAGTTAAGACTCATCCATTGTCGGCTGATGGGCCTAAGCAATTGAGCGCCTCCCTAAGTTCGTACACCTTCATTTACTTTCTAGGGGTGTGCGTCTCCTTTTGCACTGTATACCCTATCGATCGATATTGGGCGAAGAATAGCAGTCAAAAGAATTCGTTTGACTTTCATTCCTGTGTGACTGGGGTCACTGGCGTAAACTTGTCCAAAATATTGGTGGGGCAAAATATTGGTGGGGCAAAATATTGGTGGGGCAAAATATTGGTGGGGCATGGGGTCTGGACCAGAGGTGCAAAAAAGTTTTTTCAACGTGAAACGTTGTTTATTGTTGTTTTTTCGGTTTTTTGGTTTTATGGTATTTTGTTGTTTTGGTTGTTTTTAAGTTTTTCTGATTTCGGATCATAAAAATCATGAAAAATGGCATGAACAAGAGCTCCAACTCAGTAAATTCAGTTACGATTTCCGAAAATTTTAAATCATTTAATCAATCCTATTAAAATAACTTCTACAAAAATAAGAAATTTATTTTTTTAAACAAAAACAAATTTTGTGGTTTTCTTTTTGTTGTTGTTTAAAGCAAAATCTGAAAAAGCTTTTTTCACCTCTGGTCTGGACAGTCAGCAAAGGCAAATGGGTGTTTTGTTTACATGTAAATTTGTTTCACATTGAAGATATTGAAGATAAAAATAAATCTTTGTTTCCATTATGGATTTCTGATAGTATTTCAGTTATGTGTCTCTGTTTTTCTGTTTCTGAAGAAATTTGTCTGTATTGAAACATAATATTTTAATATTTGAAGAAATTCTCCTCTCGATTTTGGGGGGGGGCATTGCCCCGGCTCCTCAATTATTGGAGGGGCACGTGCCCCGGCTGACCCCCCAGAGTCTACGCCTATGACTGGGGTTACAGTGCATGTTTGAAAAGTTTCGAAAACGGAGATTTACAGCAATGCCATTTAACCTCCGTTTTGACGAGTTTTCTGGAGTTTCAATGTCTATCAAAATGCCACAGTTGAACCCTTTGGTTTCTAGTCTTAATCTGGTCGAGTTCGTCAACCACTGATGTGATGTGGCCGACAGAAAATATTTTAGTTGTCTCTCTGTCTCTGTCTATCTATCTATCTGTCTCTGTCTATCTATCTATCTGTCTCTCGCTCGTTATATATGCATATCTCGCTTTCTCTCTCTCTCTCTTGCTCACCAACACATCCCAATCCTTAAGCGACACTTAGGCCAATACTCTCATTCGCTCAATTTTATTAAATGGCAAAAGCATGAAAGACATAAAGACATGTTGACAGCAATGTTCACCTGATTCGTCCGGATCGAAGAAGACACGATACCCTGTCAAACAGACAAAGACCGAATCAGTGTTAACTATAAACTATCTTTATGGAAGACGAGCGTTTAGGGGTCAACCATTTCAGACGAATGTCTTAAGAAAGACGTCGAAAGCATATTGCTTTGTAATGTGGTTCAAGACAGAATAACTCAAGTAATATCTGCAGCCTATTCTTCAAATGCACCATTTTAGATTTTAGCGCATTTGTAAACTTAAAAAGGCGCTATACAATTTCTTCACACATATTTACATGCACCGCTCGGACTCCATAAAACTCAAACTATTTTCAGAAACTGGACCAAACAGCTCTTCTAGTAATCGTATTCGTAAACTGGGAGATCTCTTAAACGCTACTTAAAAGCAGGCACTGGCTTATTCCTGACAGCTGCGTCAAATCAGAGGGGTTATCCAGATATATCGTGTAAATAACAAGTTTCAGTTGCTGGGAGAGCAGAAAGGGAGGCAGTTAGCGGTTTATGGGGGTTATGTTAATGGTGATAGAAATGGTGGGGCGGTGAACTGGTAGAGTCAGTGTCAGATTTCTTGAAGAATTTGAAAGCTAAGGATTTATAAAGTCTAAGAAAAGACGAGGATTTGATTGAGCCGTTGATCCATTCAACTGACGTCTGATAGATTCAACCGCAGAACAAGTGATGGCGTTTAAGACTCTGAAGCATGTAGGACCTCATATCAGCTGCACCTTTTAGATCCGTTAGATGGTCATGTCCAGGGCCGCCGACAGAAATTCCGGGCACCTAGGCAGAGCAGTCGCGGGCCCCTAGGCAGAGCAGTTACGGGCCTCTAAACTATCTTTAGGCTTTATATTTATATAATATCATAGGGTCGTACGAAAAAATAAAAAACACACACAAACTGACATAATAAAAGTGCATGTACGACCGTGCGATATTATATTTATATATAAAAATTTTTATATTATATACAACTATGATTTTATTCAGATGCTTGAAGTTTAAACTGATTGTAGTTAAGCGTCAGATAATATATTTTAAAAGGCATAAATCATATACTTTTGTATAACTGATTATAATATTTTTCATAAGTTGATTGCGGGCCCGGCCCGGGCCCCTAAAAAGTCGCCGGGCCCCTGGGCATTTGCCCCTCTGTCCCCCTCTCGGCGGGCCTGGTCATGTCATGTAGATTTTAGAGGTTTCCAAAAAATACGCTTTATAAATGCCTATGTCTACGTATACAAGTTACTTAGTTAGACACTTATTAAAGCACTTCATAAAAGCGCTGACATTATTAAGTCGACTTTGCGGCATTGCTGCACCAACACAACGTCACGAAATCCAATTAAATGCGTTTGCCAGATGTAGCGAAACACTTCTTAAAAGACGGCGCTATAAGAAGATTCGATCTTTGCAGCTAATTACGCAACGTAAGTTGTTGACTAGTTGGTCGAATTGATTTGGGCGAAATCCACTCAAGAAATCCAATAAAATAAGCGATCATTTCAATTTGGATTAAAGTGTTTCCTTCTTGCGTTGGACGCGAGCGGCCGATCACAAATCCGCCGCTTCCTGCATCACGGAAAATGGCAAAAAATAAATCACGTTCTCCGTTCGCACCGACAAAAGAACAAGGAGGCGGATAGTTTTTGCCCGGCGGATACTTTCTTCTCAGCGACCAGTTTTCACCTGACAACCTCGGTGATGGATGAAGTTGACTCGGCGTGTCACCGCGATCGCAGCCGGGCAAGTTAATCAGAGGGAAAACTGTGGAAGGGAAAATTTCAATGGGGGCATTCGGCGCTGACAGGCATTATTATGTTGAAGATAAAAGTGTGGGACCCGGCGTGACCCCCATCAGCAATGATCGATGACTGGCTGGCGGTCAGCCATTGGCCAAAGGCGGCAGCGAATGACTTCATTGTTTACAGTGAACGGTTCAGGAATCAACGACGAAACGATTCAATCGTTCTCTCTCCATGTGCTGCTGCTCCTCTCCTCGTCTATATTACACGCCGCTCAGAAGAGGGACCGACGACCCTCGGCTGATATGCGCTACATAAGTTACTGTACGTTACAGAGCGGAGAGCATGGAGTCTACCGCTCATGAGAAGGCCACCATGCGTTCTGAAGGGAAGGCGAAAGGGTAGTGTTGGCTTTCCGTCTTCTCCAGTTCCTCTGACTTGGATACAGTGGCTTAATACGATGTTCTTTGCCATAACCTGCCATGGCCTGGTGATTTCTGGATTCTGACCCAGCTCCTCTTGCCGTGACGTAAGCTTCTACCGAAGCAGCCAATCACTGGTCAACAAGAGTGGACACGTCGCCGCCTAAGACTGACATTATTTTATAGGAGGAAACTAAATGCTGCTTACCGGGCGCTCTCATCATTTGCTGGCTGTCCATGTAGAGACTGGCAATGTCTGGACTATAGACGCTGGGAGGACCTAAAACATTCAGAACATCCGCCATCATCATCAGCCAGTTCGAGTGATTACTTGACTGACTGTTTGATTGACTGATTGATTAATTCATTCATTTAGAACATTTATATAGCGCCTCTTTAAGATACCACGTCTCAAAGGCGTTTCCAGGTCAGCCCCTGTGAAAGAGAACAGTTACCCTATATGAGATTTCTGCTCTCTCCGTTCTACACAGAGCAAACAGATTCTGCGATAGTTTCACATAATGGTCCCAGGTTTCATTCGATTCACACAGCTCGATTCATACAGGTCAGTTCACACATCTCGATTTGCAATGCATTTATAAACAGCATACGGATATAGTTGTCGTTAGGTGTTGGTAACAAAACCCAGGCGTCGTTTCTGGAGTTTTAAAGGTCTCTGTCGTCTAAAGTTTCGCTGAAATAGCAACAAAATGATAAATTTTTCCGGTCGATTACAAGATTCAAGACTGAACGAGTGAACGTCCTTCAATTTCCTACTACGCATCTTCGTGTTTTGTGGTTTCTGATGGACAAGTGAAATAACTTCACTACTTGAAGATGTCTCTCTGCAATCGTCGCTCCTATACCGTGGTCAGAAGTATCGCGACAGCTCTTCGCTCAATGACCTCTCAAGGAGCTCCTCTGACGATCTCAACTACCTGTTTATTATTGACTTCATTTGCATTTATTGGACTTATAAAGTGGATCGGTGTAGAACGCTTAGACCAAACATCAGCAACATGCAATAAGAAACACTCTGAACTCAAGATCCACTTAGAGCAGCAGTTCAACGGGACTAAATTCAAGTGGATGAACGTGGGCTTCACGGTCACTTGACCTGACAGGCAACGGAGCAACGGAGCAACGGAGCAGTTCGATTAATCTGTTTGGCAGAAGAGCTCTTGTCACGGATCCTTACAACCTACGCTGCTTTAATATCATCGTCGTCGTAAGACGTCTCAGTCTGTCAGCTTCAGAAGTACATTCGCTTATCACACATAATTATTAAGAAGTGCTCTCAGTTTGACACGCAGCTTCAGATGTTGAATGAATCATCATACATGCATCACATTAGTAGTAAGAAAATGTTGTCGGATGGTTTTCATCTCACGAATTATGATCACCATACATTAGTATTAAAAATTCATTCTCAGTTTGGTATCTTACGAAGTACAGACCATCATCCAGTGCATATTTTAAGGAATTTAGACTGCTGGGACAAAATCAGCCATGGGTCTAGTTCATGACCTTTTCTGGAACTCGTCTCTGAAAACTTTGATGACCTTTTTCTAGGAATTCCTCTCCCGAAAAAGTTGACCTTTTTTGGGAATTTCATGACAATGCGTTTTACTAATTCTGATTTACTACTGGGGCAAATCTTAAAACTCCTGCAACATTTGTCCCACTAGTTATACAGTTAAAATATGCCCTGCCATCATATACTAACATCGAGAAGCATTTAACGATGTTACAAACATTGCCTTCGGACTTCCACTAGACATGTAATAGGCGTTATTTTCGGGAGGTTCAAGGGATACCCGTATCCCACTTTTTGGACTGAAGGGTACCGTACCCACACGTTTCATACTTAGAAGCAATGCTTTTTTTAGAAAGAAAGGTTCCAGAACTGAACAATCATGGAAGGACTAAAATCCCGAGATAAACGGGAATGAGGGTTGGGAGGGGTCTCAATAAACACTGAAAGCAGTTCACAACACTGGAATTAAATTAAAATAACTAAATTATTGTTTTTATTATTTAAATAAATAAATTATTTTTTGGTAGCTGAAAAAAGGTGCCGGAACGCCGTTCCGGCTGAAAAAAGCACTGCCTGGAAGAAACAATGCACGTTATTATTTTCTCGGAGGAAGGCCCTAATCTGAGCCATTAAGACTCAAGCATCATTGTCATCGTCACCTTCATTGTTGTTGTTGCTATTATTATTATTTATTTTAACGCCCGAGGTAAAAATAATCCCTCAGGCTCTTAGAAACTATCCGAATAGCTTTGTTGTTCTGGAGTTAACGGTCATCTTATTATTATTATTATTATTATTTTTGTTTGTTTGTTGTTGTTGCCCTGAGGTACTTCGTTCCCTCAGGGTCTTATTATTATTATTATTATTATTATTATTATTATTATTATTATTATTATTATTATTATTATTATTATTATTATTATTATTATTATTATTATTATTATTATTATTATTATTATTATTATTATTAGGCATGGCGTGTTAACGGCGCAGTTATAATTAGTTACCAATTTCGAAGGGAAACAATGCACAATTTGGTACCCCCGCCCCACTTTTAGACCAAAGTTTCGCCTTTGAAAGTTTGAACATGTAGACCTAAACCAGATTTCTAATTTGTGATGTTTTCAGCAGTCGTTCTCTTTGTCATGTAAATCTTAAGTAACTGTTAACTGCCGAAACAACGCCAAACTGAATCTTGGATGCCAAATTATTCGATTTAATTAAAATTTTCATTGAGTTCGTGCGTCAGAACATTAAATTAGGCGTGTATACGATGTGAAAATATTCCGCGATCAAAGAACAGAGTCATCTAAGTCAGGTAATTTTCCCGGTCGATGGTTTACGGTGAGAAGGGATGGTCGCCTGAAAGAGCAAATCCAATGAAGCTCAACTTACAAGCAGATTCATTGGTGACCATCTGCGCTCAGCAGGTCACTAATATTCCACGGAAATTAAATCTCACGCAAAATCCAATGGAGAACTCGTAAAATTAATGTCTCCTCCATTACAAAGCTCCTATCAACGTTGCCAGACTTTATTATCTAGTAACTGCAAGTGGCCACATTAAATGTGTAGCAAGGATCTGATGCTCTAAGACTGTGCTTGTAACTAGATAATTAAATGGACTTAGACTTGAATGTCTGCTAAGAGGTCTCAAAGACTAAGTGGTTGAACCAGGTAATTGCATGGACTTACCAGCTCTGTTGGACTGATCGATCATTGGCTGAACTATTCGTCGTCTCGCGTTTATAAACCTTAAGACAAACACCAACAAACAGAATCTCAAGACTACACGAAGAAATTACTAATGAAGAAATTACTAATGAAGAAATAGTCTCAAGATTACAAAGAAATTACTAATGAAGAAATAGTCTCAAGATTACAAAGAAATTACTAATGAAGAAATAGTCTCAAGATTAAACAGAAATTACATGTGACAAGAAAAGACTCGAGGTACACGAAGAAGTCAGAATAAAGAAATAAGACTAAAAATCACAAAGAAATTACAAATATGAAGACTAATCCCAAGACTACAAAGAAATCACAAATGAAGAAATAAGACTCCAAACTACAAAGACATTATAAATAAAAAAATAATCTCAAAAATACTTAAACTACAGATGAAGTATGGAGGAGAAGCAGGAGGTGAAATATTAGGAACAAGAAAAAGTAAAGACGGAGGATGAGGAATGTGTCAGTAATAATTACTAATTAACAAATAGCGCATCGCTTGATTAACTAAGATTAGACGTATTTATGCATTGTCCATGTGAGTAAGGCATGCAGAAATTGGTTCCCATGGAAGTCGATGAAATGCGAATGGATCTATATAATCTAATCTAATGACTTCTGTAGCGCCTTTATAATAACGCTTAAGACATCATCAGTCGATGGTCACGTGAAGTGAAATCACAATCAGAAATCATGACCCATTGGAGAAGTCAGGTCAAAGTTCGGTAGGTCAGAGAAACGAGAATTCAGGTGGTTTATATGCAAATTGAAAGATATGAGTCTTAAGTTTAGATCTGAATAGCATTAAAGAATTAACAGAATTAACTGAATTGGACAGTGAATTCTATGGCATAGGAACAGCGACTGAGAGAAAGGGGCACGAGAGCCAACATAGCTGTCATGTTATGCTAAATCATAATTTATTTATGTAATGTTGGCCAACTTCATTTCACTGCAAAACAACGCAGATATCAAAGTGAATAGCAAACATCTCCTAAACTTCGTTTTCAATTCAGGATATTTATGAAATCCTTAAAATGATTAAATACGTCAATGGGATGTTTTTCATAATAATAATAATAATAATAATAATAATATTATATTATTTGTTTAAGGTCACATCACCTTAACTTATTACCTATAAATCTTGGAAGCATTAAAATAAAGCTGCTGTTCATAGAAACAGCAGCTATAGTGAACTAACTGGTGGGCAATTTCTCATGTGCCATCCCAGACGAATGTTAGACTAGAGCGGCGTTATATAACAATCCGAGACAAATAGTAAGCTAGCGCGTCAGGTCATAAAACCAGCTGAAGGGTGTTCGATTGTGGCTGGAGGGAAAAGACCCACACGCAGAGCGAAGTGTTCTGGAAAAAAGTCTCTTCGATAATCTAAACCGTTGTCCATTCTTTTTCTCCTGATTGCATCCGATGTATATATATACGTATCTTAGACTATAGGACCCCAGCAGATCATCTAAGCTCCAATTGCTTCGTCCAAGATCCACTCTCTTGTTCGGACAGCGTCGCATCTACCTCTGCCACAGAAGCAGCGTCTGTCTACGACGCTCCCGACGAAGAGGCTGCTGGCCAATCTCCGCTGATCCCCGATGCAATTATTTCGTTGTGCGTTCTTACCCAGGGCCAGAAACCTTGGCCGGCTGCGCATAATCTACCAGCATTAGATCCACGGAACGGACGGAAGATGGCGGACGTAGGAAGACGAGGCTAATTGGGTGGATAAGTGAAAGAAACGTGTAAAGTGTTGGCGTCAAACGGGTTCATCGAACAGACCGACCGACGGATGGAAGGATTCATCCTGTCAGACGAAGGCAGATTGCCTCCTTTCGCCCTCTGCTGCAGGCGATGACCTCAACGAAAACACTGACGTTGTATACGAACCGAAC
>OY744617.1:6817742-6852742 GCA_963556255.1 Allolobophora icterica | reverse complement strand
TGTTGAGGTTTAGTTCTAATAATTGGGTCTATTTCTGACAGTTGTTTTCGTGGACCTTGTAGCCGAAGAGGAACAAGCGATGATTTTCAATGAGGAACAGTTTGCGGAAATAGGTCACAGGTGGACTACGTTAATGATCATGGTGAATATACGATGGTGGCTATTATGATCATGTTTGTAACTATGATGCTGATTTTGATGATAATGCTCATGGACATGAAGATGGTGAATAAAATGATGATGTTTCTGATGACGATAATAATTGGTTCATTGTTTGGGTGATTAAGACGACGACTATTGATTATGATGCTGGCAATGTTGATGGTGATGATGTCGTTGCTGACGACAGCGTTAATGCAAATCCCCGCAGATCCTCGTCCGTTCGCCTTGACTAGCGACAGCCAGTGTAAGATCGGAGCAGCACTTGGGCCATTGGTAAACCCTTGAAGGCCTCCGTCCGATTGACCTCTTGGGTAAATCGACCGATAACGTGGCCACCATCGTTGGCCAGGAGTCGATTCTCCAGTCGCCGATAAATCAGAGCCTGGAAGGGATCCGTCCATCTCAATTACGACCAGCACAAACAAAGACTATCGAATAATGATTGCTCCCTAATGCAGCCAAGGAGCGATGCACTGAACAGGAGAGGATCAGGTACGGTACGTTATGCTGGTAGCAAGTACCTTACCAGTGATTGGCAGATGGGACTGACTGACAGTTGGAAACCAGTGTCGGAAATGGGTAGAAGGCAAACGATGCCTGACTTACTGTGTGTTCTACCAGAGAACCTTTGATCTTTTGGGCGTCTGTCTAAAGAGTTAGAATTCAACACCTTAAGATCTATCTGTGTTTCAACCTGCGCTACTTCTTGATTTACATACCTGCTCCATGTCATCCTCGCTTCTCCAACGTATTATTATTACGCATTTATAAACCGCCACTATCTAACGACGAAACGTCAATCGATGGTGCTGAGCAATTGTAAGTGAAGGACTTTCTCAAGCTCTCTACACAGTAACCTTCTAAGGGGAGGAGGATCGAACTCGTACTCTCTGCGTTACAAGGCGAGAGTCCTAACCAATCGGCTGCGATTTACGTATTATGATTTTGACTGGTTCTGTAATTTCACTTGAAGTGTAGGGGTCTAATCGTAAACTCTAAATTTCTAAAGTGCTACTCTAAAGCTAAGCGCAAGGCACCATCTTATTTGTAAACGCTGCGTCATATCAGAGGGGTTGTCCAGAGATCGATGTCCAGTGGAGATTCGAATCCGGTCGCCAGAGAGACCAAAGAGAGGATGCAGAGGAGCTGCTAGAGTGGGTTTCGTTGAGGACGAGAAAGCTTGGAAGGCGGAGGATCGGATGGATTATGGTAGGAATAACTGGTTCAGGGTGCAGAGTGTATGCGTGGAATTTATTCCGGATATTTCTATAGCGCCTCTCGAAGTCAACTACTACTCAGAGGCACTCCCGACTACAGCATTTGATACTGTGCCGGAATTTTCACGCCGAAGCGCCACGAGCAATTGCCAGTTAAGGACTTGCCCAAGGTCCGTGCGCAGCGTCTAGAGTGGGCTTGGAAACTGCAACCCTCCGGTCACAAGGCGCCGAACTTACCACTGAGCCACCACGCCCCATGTGGCCAAACTGGGAGGACTGAGCTATATATGGAGAGGAACAGACGGAGGGAAAGAGTGGGAAACAGAGACGGAGAGAGGTGTATGATGGTGCGACGTTGAAGGAGAAGAGAGATTGTTAGACGAAGGTTAATATTCAAATAACGCAGGGATAACTAAGATTTCGTTGGAAATACATGTAATGGAGTAATTCGTTGTAAATACTTGTGAATACGTGTAATAAAGTACGTAGTTGTAAATAATTGTAAATGCAGTAAAGTATGCAGTTACAAATAGTAATATTGGTTGTAAATATATGTAGCGAAGTAGTTACATAAAGAGAAAAGCGAACAACAGTGGTGACTGGAGTTTTCCTTTAGAAAGGTTTCGAGTCTCGTTATTGAACTTTGTGTTTCGTGAGTTCGGTAGTCGTCTAAATGTCGTCGTCGGAGAAGTGTCGACTGTAGCGATGCAAAAGATGGATGAAGATGCAACTGAAGTGCTACTTAAAGAAGTATGTCAAAATGCGACAACAACTAACAAGAAGAGAACAACACAATGAAACAACCGGACAACCAATCCGTGTATAGTAGTAAACAATGAACTGTCATTTTATGAAATTGGCGATGGGATTCGAATCACAGATGCTGAAGTGATAGGCAAACACATTGTCAATCTGCCACCATGTCATTATATAGTTTCTCTTGATTTCGATGACCTGAATCTGTGAAGAAAGTGTCCTCTGTTCAGACCTTCTGCAAGTCCTTCTCTGTCGAATATGTAGTTGTTCGCTATGCGCAATTGAATCGGGCGTTTGAAGAAGACCAGAAGTACGAGGGAAGTAGAAGGGTATACACTATACACTATACAGTATAGGAGGGAAAGTAGGAGCGAAGTAGGAGGGAAGTAGGAGAAGAAGTTGGAAGGGAAGGGTAGCGAGTGTCTTTCCTCAACCATTTTATGCTGCGTTTGTTTTGAGGGATTTCTCGGATGAAGCCCAAGTCAGGTAGACAAACGTCTACGAATATTGTTTGCACCTGCCTCCTCAGCTGACGACCAATTGGTTACTTCCGAACTGAGCCGAACAAATCATCCATTATGCATCATCAACTGTTAGATGCCAGGCTAACAACCACCATCACACGAGAGTCTGATGAGTGTGAGTCTCTGCCTCTCTCTCTCTCTCTCTCTCTCTCTCTCTCTCTCTCTCTCTCTCTCTCTCTCTCTCTCTCTCTCTCTCTCTCTCTCTCTCTCTCTCTCTCTCTCTCTCTCTCTCTCTCTCTCTCTCTCTCTCTCTCTCTCTCTGTCTCTCTCTGTCTCTGTCTCTGTCTCTCTCTCTCGCTCTCTCTGTCTCTTCATCTGCTTCTCTTTCTCCTCCACCCTCACCCTCATCCGCCCTCTTTCTTCCTCTGATGCTCCATTTTTCTGGTAAAGCGTCGTAGAAGTGGATCGCTTGTTACGATGCTATATCACTTATCCTTATAATAATAACGATCACAAATCGCATTCCCCGCCCCACATCTTGTCTTGCCCATCCAGTTAATTGATGATCGATCTTAACACTAATGTCTGCAAAAACAGCCGACCTCACCACGTCCACACTCCTCACACGCTCAGTGTGGTTTTAGACATACATATCTGCTGTTTGTGCACCCTCAATATAGCTCAAGGCCAGAGAATAAAATGTGTATCTGTAAATTCTGTAAAATCGATCTGCCATATTAGCAAAACCGTTTTCCTGGAAGCTTATACTGTGCGTGATTTGGGTGTCACCTTAGACCAGAAGCTCAGTGCATCTGGGAAGAGTATAATTATTATCCTATCACCTGCGACAGATTCGCACAATACACCGTTCGCTTGTAACTCAAACCGTCACGACGCTCATGAATGCATTCGTATATTCAAGATTTGGTTATGGTTACGCTGTCTATGCAGGGCTAACTCTTTCCCGCATTGACCAACTGCGGTCAGTCTTAAATGCTGCGGCTCTTTTGACTGGAGGTATACCTCAGTTTGGGCATACCAGTATATCAGCTACATGCGGGATGAAATTTGCTCTGGTTGCCAATACACAGACGCATTGAGTAAGATCCTAATGCTCGTGAGTAATTGCCTTGTGGGCTGTACTCCATCTTATCTTGGGAGTTGTGGGTGTTGGTCACATTGATTCTTGGCCGTAGATTTCTTGGCTCTGCGGCACAGGGTGACCTGGTTGTTCCCTCAACCAGAACATCCACATTTCAGTACCAAAGCTTCGCTGTGGTCGGTCCAAATTTCTGGAATAGGATGTGAATGCTTTGGTCTTTCTTTACTTGTATTATGTAAGCGCTTGAAACCCATTTTGTTCGCTCCTGGTTTTCCGTCGTTAGGTTGAAAGTGCCTCTGATAAGTCCATGTCGAAGAGGCATTACACAAATCTTGGAATGCAATTACAATTATCAAACATGGGTCGGATTGATTCACGGGGCGAGTCGGGTTGGGTCAGAATTTCGGAAAATTTGGTATTTCGGTTTGGGTCAGGCCAATTATATTGAATAATTTAAGCTAATTTGTTTAAATCGCTTTAGAAAACAATTGTATTAAATGATCTTTCGTCTTAACCACTTAACCTCGTTCGCTTTATAGTATGATGGAATGTGTATTAGCATCAACATCATTCGGGTTATTTTGGTTTGAGAGTAACCGCTTGTAAATGAGTGGGTTGGATATTGGGTCGGCTTAGAATTTCTGTGTTACTGTTGGGTCGGGTTCTTTGAAATTTTGACCACATGCAACTCTGGCATCAAAGACTGGATAAGGATGCACTGGTGCGCTACTGTGCTACGAGACTGCTGATTCTGTGATCATCTAATCGTAATGTAATTGTGCTTGCTTATTTATATAGCGCCTCTTCAGGAGTTCCTCCCGATCTGACTACACAGAACCACGATCGGGGATTAGAACGATCATCAACCGCTTGCGAAATAGATGCGCTATAGAAAGCAGAAGAAGTTCATGGCACAGACTGCATGGAAGCCTGGATTCTAATCTGATAGCTTCTAAAGCACAACTGTATCATACAAGGCGTCAATCAATACTATAAATCATCATGATCATATGTCGATGACGACTTCATCTCTAAAGTCTATCTCTATTGTCAAGTTACATCTGTTTGCTTTGGTCTCTGGCTCTATAGCATGAAATGACTTAGGAGCAATCACCGACTGGTGGCTGGCGCTATATCATGGCATAGCGCCACAGCAGAGATTTTACTTTTGGACTGGACTTCTTCTTCTTCCTTTGGAAACTGTCAACTGAGTCTAAGTCTCTGATAATAGGGATCCAGGGAAGCTTCTGAAGCCGTTGTTTTATCCGGAAAATGCCTTTATATGATCCCTGGATTTTAACTAAAACTAAAGAATCACAAGTAATACGGAGAACCACTTCTTCTTTTCACCGGCAAATGATGTTGGTTCACACTAACATCATTGCCATCCTAACGAAAGTAGGCCTATTAGTTCCCTGTCAAGCGATTCAACGCATAATGAAAGATTTCGATGCTTAACATGTTGGCCAGTTATCATATATGCATTTCAGCCGAATATGTCTATCTATCTATCTGTCTGTCTGTCTGTCTGTCTGTCTGTCTGTCTGTCTGTCTGTCTGTCTGTCTGTCTGTCTGTCTGTCTGTCTGTCTGTCTGTCTGTCTGTCTGTCTGTCTGTCTGTCTGTCTGTCTGTCTGTCTCTCTCTCTCTCTCTCTCTCTCTCTCGGTCGCTTTCGTTCTCAAATTAAGACTTATCTGTTGCGAATTGCTTACCGACCAAAGAATATGGAAACGGTTAAACGGACCATTTGGATGTTGATTGCGGCTTCTGTTTGGTCCGCCATCGGTTGCTGCCTTAGACTATGTACCTTGTAAGGCAGATTTTGAAATGGATTATTAATGTCTACCATGCAGGGAAAGATGACAAGAGGAAGGCCGAGAATAATGAAGTTGGATTGGAAGATGACTCATGGATACAGGAAAGTGAAGGATAAGATTTGTTCTGTAGCGCGTTCGTTCCAAAATCCAACGGTTATGATTCACGCCTGCTGAGCGAACTCTGTGTAACGACCGTTAACATACTCACGCACATAATATGATGCTCTGAATCTTCTAATCCATAAGATGTTCGCAGTGCTTTTTCACAGTACACAGGGCATCAATCAATGGCTGCTTTCAGTGCGGAAGAAGAAGAGCAGTTTCTTAAGGTAACCCCAAGTGGCAGCCATGGGTATGAAGTTTAGCGGCTTCATTTTTCTAGGTCTCTGCACATGAGGCCGGGCAGCCAGGCCGCTCCCTCGCCATCGGATCTTGCAGCTGACGGTGTACAGTCAGTGTATTCATTATAGCTGAGTTGACTGCGAGGAGCAATGAAGCATAAGTCTTGAAACAAATTTTCGTCCTGAAGAGGATTTCATCACCCGACCTTGTGGTTCAGCGTCCAGCACGCTAACCACTACTCTATCGAGCACCTCAACTGCCATCGTAGTTCATTACAATAAGAGGCACAAGTTATCTGGTCGAAACCCAGTGGTGGGCAATAGTTAACTAAAAAGTTGCTAACTTTTTGTTTAACTAAAAAAATTTAGTTAAGGATGAAGCTAAACTAAAAAAAATAGTTGAGTTAAAACCATACTTTAACTAAAAAAATTTAGTTGCTAACTAAAAAGGTTAACTAAAAAATCAGCAATATGCAACTATTTTTCCACTTTGAACATTGAATACTGTCAACAAAAAACCATTCTAACACTGCATGGTTTTAGCATTAACAGCCTGTGTTTTCAAATTCATACACTACTTACAGTACACCTGTAACTGTATCATTCTATGCCAGAACAGTACACATTGCATAGTTTGAAGGTGAAATTGTCATTGACGCTCTGCATTATTACAGTTCACTTAACCTCTGTTATTGTGAAATTGTTTGTTGTAAAAGTTGGAAAAAAGTTGGAAAAAGTGTAACTACTTTTTTTTAGTTTAGTTAACTAATTTCCAATATCAGTTGCCAACTTTAGTTAAACTATTTTTTAGTTGGAAAATAGTTTTAGTTTAACTTTTAAAAAATAGTTTAGTGCCCATCACTGTCGAAACCACTGAAGGGTCAGAGCAGCCGGAAGTCAGGCTACGGTCGGTGAGTAAGCAAGTTGAAAGAGACGAGTTTAAGTTAAGTCTGTTTCATGCAAACACCCCTTGATCGCCATTCATTTGGTAATGGTAATTGCAAATTTATATAACGCCAGTTCAAGAGAGACTAATCAGAGACAGATAGACTTTGCGACAAGGTTGTGCTGATGCTTTCCGTCGACATTCCATAGACATCGGTTAGAGTTGATGATATTCGTTTATTGTTTATAAAGTAAGCAGATGCTGACAAACCGCATCATGGAACAAAGTTAGACAGAGTTTTGAGAAGTAGATAATGTCGATTATAGTGTTCGGAGTTAGCGTCGGAGTTAGCAGTAAGTAGAGTCTGTTGTTATCTTTTGACTGGATTTCAACCGCAGTTCCTAAAAACGTCACCTATCGGACGGACCTTGTTTCACTTGGGGGAACAATTGGGTCGGCCATTTTGGGGCGGATTTGATTGGCTTTGAAGTGAAATGAAGAAGGACGAAGCACGCAGGCCATTAATCACGTGCCCACTGACAGTTCAGTGGCAGGCTACAATTACCAAAAGGTTAAAGGTCAGTAAACCGTCGACGAGTCATTGAAATGAGCAACGCGCTCATCGGGTGCAGCATCAAAGACGGCGATTATTATAATCATGGTCGACCATTGTCTCGAACAGAGGGACCACCATGATGCAACAAAGGCTCCTCCCTACCTCCTTCCCTCCCCTTCCCTACCCCGCTCCCTCCCTCCCTGTCCTCTCTAAGGAAACTACATCTCTGCAACTGTAGGCTGTCTACACAGTTGCCTACTTATTTACTTAGTGTACTGTATTTTCGTTTAAAATTCCGTAGTTTCTCAGTTCCTCCACCAATTCCGCCACTCACTCATCGTCATCTACTTCGGGCTCCTCTACTCATCACTCCACAGGCTTTCCACTCCAAACTGAAAACTCACCTCTTCAAGATTTCCCATCCTAATCCATCGGATCCTCTGCCTTCCAAGCTACCTCGTCCTCAACGAAACCCTCCGTAACAGCTGCTCTGCCTCTCTTTGGTCTTTCAGGCAACCGGACTCGGACCACCAACGGACATCGATTTCTGGGCAACCCCTCGGATACGTCGCAGCGCTCGTGAATAAGCTGGTGCTTGCGCTCAGCTTTACAGTGGCGCTTTCGAAAATTGGAGATTACGATTACTGTATTTGTGATGTTCTTCCTGTAATCGTCTTGAACACAGTAATAACAATAAGCAAGCTCTCTCTGCCATGCGATTACATAAGGCAGATTCAAATGCACCGGTTAAATACAGTCACTTGTAACTTGACACGAAAATACAATAAGGACTGAACAGATTCAAGAGTCAAGACAGACTAACCATCCCTGTCAACATCCCTAGAAACATTTGATGGGATCCATATGAGCACTATGTGAGCCTACATGGCAATATCGGTAATATTGTGAGAGCGCTCCTGAGTAGGCGACCTTACCTTGAAGGGGCGCAATATACAAATTCTTACAATGATAATAATAGCAATGATACGAGCCCCATGCATTCTAGAACAGTCTAAGTCTGATAGAAATGCAGCTGGAATAATATAATCAGAGCATTAATCGTTGAACTGACCAGTTATTAACTTGAGACAACGTCAATCCCGTCTGTTCTGCTAACTCCTTCTTCTGCTCCTCAGACGGATACGGATGCTAAAAATAAGTTTAAAATGGTTAATTTATTATGCTGAATCTAATTGGATCATATGGTGACTAATGCAGTTGTGTTCTGATTTCAGATCCGTGTGAAAGTGACACTTCGACATCATGTAACCCGAAGGTATGAGTAATTGCTCCATCTTACCCTACTATAGTCATTTGTAAAAGTGCCAAACCACTTCATTACTCCTATGATGCCGTAAGAATGGATGTGGTTTCAATAAGTGTATTTTATTTTCAAGAGAAATGTGATGTAATCAATCATGAATGCAGAATGTTGATTCAATCGGTGGGTTAAGATACCAAGTCATCCAACGATTGCGGGATCGACCCTGCTTATCGGACTCTGTTTGACAACCCTGGCATAGTTCGTTACGCACACTTGGCTCTGTCACCAAGCGACAGGACTGAGTAGAGCCAGCGCCGGCGTCACCTGGGAATCGAACGGAAAGTCTTGCTATGGATCGGTGTTTGTGCAGAGGATTCTCATAATTATCAGCTAAAAGGGCCTAAGAGAAGGAAATGGACGCCTCCCTAAGTCCAACCGTAGGGTATGAGAGACCCTCCATAACAAACAATTCAAGTAGTGCTATAAGCATGTAGCAGTTGTACGGTTACAATATAACTAGAAAAATCCACGAGAGGCTGTCTCTCTGTCTTAGTGGTTTGACTTTTTTAATATTGACCTGATTACAGCTTGGTTTTGGGGCGCCATCAGTCAATGCCTTGTGCATTAGACACCGGTGCGATAGAAGTTACAAATGATGAATTGCCAGGATTATATCGTTTGCCTACTGTTAAGTGTTGGAAGAGCCAGGCGCGCATGATGTTTGTGGCTAACTTCGGGAAGATTCCTCTCTTCTTCTGTCGCTTCGCGGAACCATTCGCCTCCGAATCCTCGTCCGCTGTTCCGTCTCCAGATCCAACGCTGTTGTCCAGACAGTCGCCTGAAGTCAACAGAAGAAGAAAACACGGCGCTATATAAACAATACAACAGTTGTTTATGCAAGCCTCGATTCAATCTGCGTAGAAAGCGCGGTCCTACATATATAGGTTGAAAGATCAGAAGATCAATCGACTGAGGCCTAAGTAAACATAGCACCTCTGAGTGGGTACACTGGGTAGGCTACCTATCCTCAGCTCCATTGCCTTTCAAGGAGATGTCGCAGATCTGCTCAGCAAACGCAGGGGCGAAATATGAATGAGTGAATAAATAGAATATAATGAATAACATACTAAAGTACCTAAGTCCATAAATTACACACATAAGCCTACTTTCATATAAACTAACTTTTTGTTTAATCGTGTTGCGTGTAAAAGTTAATTTGAGTGAGAAACAGACAGACAGACAGAGGCAGACAGAGACAGAGGCTTGCATAAACAAACAGACAGGCAGACAGACAGACATACAGACAGACAGAGGAATGAGCAAGGCAGAGACCTGAGCTGCAGCGTAGGCATGACCTGAATGCACGAGCGACGGTAACCTAACCAGGGGAATCTGAAGCTGTAGTCAAGCCAAACAAGGTCGAGGTATATCTGCATGACTAAGTATATGTATGCACTGACTGAAGTCGTTCATCTCTTTTACTGATGTCTTCCTTCCATATTTAATCATTTCATCTCTTGTTCCATCACTCCCAGCAGCCTTTCCATTTTTCAGACTCCCTATTGCCCTTCGTATCTCTCCCTCATCTATAGCCTCAATGTCAATATCCAGCTCCTACACTTCATCCTCAGCGTCAATGGCCTCAAGTTGCACGGTTGGTTCTAGGTCATTCAAAATACATGTAAACTCAAATTGTTCTCTCCGACGCTTAACCTGCTCCTCATGAGTCCTTGCAATTTGTCCATCGCTCTTTTCAACTCTCTGTATAGCATACGTATACATACATGCCTTCAGACAGTTAGGCCTACTTTAAGCCACAGCATCTAGATGAAGCCTCTTGAAGATAGAAATGGTTTAGCGTTGTACTTGCTCCTAGGAATCAGCGGACAATAGAGTAGCAACTCCTCGTGGTCTAACTCTACTTGGCCGTTAATGAGGTTCAGTTCAAATCACGAACACGAAAGAAACACCTAAATATTTTAGCAGATCGACACACGAGGTTCGTCGCAAAGCCAGATGGTTATTTGAAGCGATAGAAACAAAGGAAGTCGAGAGGAGGCGCAGGAAATAGAAGCGTCGCTGAAGAACGCACCGCACGGAAATGAACTCAGTGCAGGAAAAGGAATTTGTAAATGCTCGAGAATTTTCTACGGAAATAGGAAAGAAAAACAAAATTGAGAAACGGAACATGATGAACATCTAAAGACAACGAAAATTGACGATGGTTAATTGTTCTAAAAGCATGTTGTTTGTGTCAAACAGACCGTTTGACACAAACGGTCTGTTGGTATCAACTGTTAGTCCTGGATGGGACTTCGTTCTTTAGGTTCTACGCGTGTGCGAGACCCGCAAATGGTGACCATTCCAATTATTCGAGAATATTTCCATAAAGATGGACTTCTTTTAGCCAAGGCTAACGAGAAGTGCCTTCGAGAATTGCACAGAAGGCGCCACGAAATATTCTCGGTAACATTTCAGAACAGTATAACTGAAACAAGCATTGTGTTGGGGGGGGGTGGGGCTCGTGCATAGCTGAATGTTAGGCAGATGTGGTCGTTCATAGGTTCATTAATATTAATGAGTTAAGCTACGCAGACGATCGATGGAGCGTGACGATTATGATGCGTGTCATCGTTTTGAGAATGTTCGAAGTAAGAAGGAATTGTGGCAGAACGTGTGTTTCGACGTGACCGCATTGTCATGAGTTGATGAATTTCTTGAATAAAACTGATCGCAATTATTAGATGATCATCTTTGGAGTTTTATTTCGATAGGCTCTTTGGACAAATTGAGATAAAAGTTGACGTCTGTGTCTCAGTAACTTCGATAGAGGCAACCCCTGCGTCTTTTGAATCCAGAAACCCCAGATTTGTACGTTTTATCCTCCGACCGAATCCTATTTACTACTTTCTGAAGAAGGACAATAGGGCGATGAAGCGGCGAAGGTCTCCGTGGAAGTATCACCTCCAAAGGATAACACGTCTAGTTACGGATCTTCAACCGTCAGACGGAGTGGACATCTGCCGGGGTCAAAGGTTACAAGAGGCGGACTCGAGCGGAGGTCAGAGGTTAAGTGCTCTGCTGTCCCAACAGAATGGAACTGGGCGCCGCATTAATTAAGTTTCGGATTGTTGGGCCAGGGCTTAAGTGGTAAGAGGGCCGGGCCAAGTCGATTGGAAAACATTCTCCTAGCACAATGAAGAACGGAAACCATCGATAACCCTTAAGATCCTCCTCCTCTTCCTCTGCCTCTTCCACTTCCTCTCCTTCTATTCCTCTCACCTTCCTTCCTCTTTTTTATCATCATATGTATACTCTTCTTCTTCTTCCACTTCTTTTTCCTGTCTTCTCTCTCACTCTCTGTCTCTCTGTCTCTATCTCTCTGTCTCTCTCTGTCTCTCTCCCTCCTTCCTGTCTTCTCATTACGTTCCTCTCGTTCATCTTTTATTCAACCTCCTACTCCTCGTGTTTCTCCTTCCTCTCCATGCATTCTTCTTCGTTTATTCCTTCTGTCCTCTTATTCTTCCAACTCCGGTTTCCTTATATTCCTCCTCTCCCTCTCCGATTGTTCTGTCTCCTTTTCCTCTTTTTACCATTCCTCCTCCTCCTCCTCCTCCTCCTCCTCCTCTTCATTTTCCGTCCTATTCTTCTTTCTAATGCGCCTGTTCCACCTATAATCCCGTAGTTTCCATCAGCGCATTTGCATCTAAAGGCCTACATAAAATTATGTCCAGTGTGAAATAGATGAGCGATAGTTGACCATTTCAGAAATTGTCGAAACAAACGAATTGATCCAAGAAGCCATGGAGTCCTGTCACAGTGTAACTATTTCCAATCCGGTTTTCCTGTTTCGATTATCAGTGATTCTTAAGTTATTTGTTAAGCCCTATAATCTCCATACACACCGGTCGAATATTCTGCGCCCTCTGCATCCACATATACATACTCCGCTCTGTGCTTAATACACTGCGCTCCGCATATACATGTCGAAGACGACGGATATTCTGCCAACGCGGCTGTGGCGGCGTCGGCAAGAATCAATATTTGAGTTGGCCGACGATAAATCAGGGTAAAATGCTACGGCACAAATGACTCTTTAGTTACCCACAATTGCTATCGATATCGAGCGGTGGCTGCGTTGTGCTCCGATTCCAGATCGGATCAAATACTTTGAGTTAGCCACGGTCAACGCTCTCCACCACCATCGTCGACCGGGCGAGGCACACAGCAGATCCAGCAGACGAGATGGCCCCCAAATGGATTGCGATATTGAACAGCGCAGAACCGGTCTTTGGTCGGCGGAGGAGGAGGTAGCCCCACCCTCTGGGCCCCTAAGCGGTCTCTCCCTCCAGTTCAAAGCAACTGATTCGCATTTCATGATGACCGACCGAGAAACAGCGCACAACTCTCCTCCAGTAGTACGTACCATACTTACTCGCACGTACGGTTCAGAGGCAGACAGAGACATGAGGTCAGTGACCTCTGGAGATTCAGTGGATTCAGTGCATGGCCATGCATTTACGACGGCAGTCTCTCTCTCTCTCTCTCTCTCTCTCTCTCTCTCTCTCCTCTCTCTCTCTCTCTCTCTCTCTCTCTCTCTCTCTCTCTCTCTCTCTCTCTCTCTCTCTCTCTCTCTCTCTCTTTCTCTGTCTCTGTCTCTGTCTCTGTCTCTGTCTCTGTCTCTGTCTCTGTCTCTGTCCTCTGTCTGTCTCTGTCCTGTCTCTCTGTCTCTTTGTCTCTCTGTCTGTCTGTCTGTCTGTCTGTCTCTCTGTCTCTGTCTGTCTGTCTGTCTGTCTGTCTGTCTGTCTGTCTGTCTCTGTCTCTGTCTCTCTCTCTCTCCTCTCTCTCTCTCACTCTCTCTCTCTCTCTCTCTCTCTCTCTCTCTCTCTCTCTCATCTCTCTCCTCTTCTCTCTCTCTCTTCTCTCTCTCTCTCTCTCTCTCTCTCATCTCTCTCTATCTGTCTGTCTGTCTGTCTCTCTCTCTCGTCCAAGTCATACATCTGACTTTATGTAGCGTCTTTTCGGTACTTCGCAAAAGAAACAATGCTTTCAGCTGAGATATAAAACGAGATCTCAGTGAATCGTAAAGGTCGATTAAGTCCACGGTGACCAGGTTGTTCAGATGCTTAAGATCATGAGGGGAATGATTCAACCGTGGCACATCATAGAAACTGGGTTATTCCATTGAAAGATAGGAAATGGTCTGTGCCAGTTCATGATACGAAGTGATTTTGCCTGTCCACAATTTCAGTTCACGATAGGGTGCCGCAGCTTTTCAGTATCTATTCAGGAGGCTGAGAATGCTCCCGCTTTCAAAGAACAGCTGAAACTCTTTGTTAATCCTTCTCTCTTGTGCTGGAAATTGACATTGTAAAGCATCTGGAAGTAATTCCTTTCTTATATATACGGAACTACACAGATTGTAATTGTAAATGCGCCAGGCACTAAGAAATTTTGGAGATTTGCTTTTACATTCAATACAGATCGCACTGATGCGCAAAAGAGGAGTCAGTCAGACAGACAGAATACGTCGGGTAGTGTTTGGAATTGGAGCAGATAGAAACATAGGAAGAGAGGACGTTAGGATAGGATAGGTCTTCTGACGATTGAATTGCAATAGTCCAGACATATTCATCCATTTTTCCTTCAATCTCTCAGTTCGTCTTTCGGTCCTTTCGTCCTTCCTTCAGTTCCTCTGTCCATCTATCCGTCCATCCATCCGTCCATCTGTCCTTCCATCCATCCGTGTGTGTCTGTTCCATTTGCTTAATGCCACATGTCGATCATGCGAGCGGTGCAGTGTGCGTCAGTGATGGACAGGTTGAATTAAGTGGCCTTCCATCTTCTATCTGTTTGTCTATCAGAATATCAGAGAAAATCAGTTGAGACGCGAATTTAAATCAACTTCATCCGTGACAGCCATCAGCCAAAACTACAATGTCATTATGATTCTCTCTCTCTCTCTAGAAATACCTGCGTTTTAATCATTCGTCTCTCTCAAAGACAGTCTCATTGTTTGTGTGGGTCTCTTTCAAAGTGAGCTTTATTGTTTGCGTGGATCTATCTGAAGTGGAGCCCCACTGTCTGTGCGGGTGTGTTTACATGTGAGTCCACTTGCCTGTTTATGTCTCTCTATAGAAGTTACTTGACGTCGTGTGCATGAGTTCCTCTGTAAATGAGTCTGTATTAATATTGTCTGTATCTCTGGAAGTGAGTCTCAATATGTGAGCGGGTCTGTCTAGAAGTGGGTCTGTGTTTGTCTAGAAGTCCGTCTTATTGTCTCTTGACATTTCGTTCTAAGAATCCGTCTGTTGTTCTCTCTCGAAGCGAGTACCATTGGCTGCATGAGCCTGGCTATATATGTGAGGCTGACTGTCGCATTGGTTCTCTCTGTCTGTCTGTGTGTCTGTCTGTCTCTGTCTCTGTCTCTCTCTCTCTGGAAGCGAGTCTCTTTGTTCGTGTGGTTCCCTGCCTTTGTTATCCAGCTCTTCGACGGACTCTCCAGTGTCCGTGGTCTCCCTGACCACAGGTTCCTTCTGGCGGCTGGTGACAGAGGAGGGAGGGAGTCGAGCGATTTCTCTGCTGCTCTGCACCTTCTAATGGTTTCATTCGGGTCCATTAACTCTAAGCTGTGCGCAACATAAATCATTTCGTTCCCATCACTAAACAGATTCTCTGCCATCGTCCAAGTTTCAGGCGACTGACCGACCGACCCAGTCTCCAGTCTCCAGTCTCCAGTCTCTGTCAGCTGCTGATGGAAAATATTGCCTCTGAAACTTCCTCTGCCTAAGCACATCTCGCCTGACGCCCGACAACACACAGACAGAAATAAGAATAATAATCCAGGCAGAAACCAAAAGCAACTACACACGCCATACAGACAAGCAGACAGACAAGCAGACAGGCAGGCAGACAGGGAAGGCAGACAGGCGCATAGACAGACAACCACGCAGGCGGACAGACATACAGATAGGTCAACCGTCAAACACAAACTGATTGACAGATAAACAGAGACACAGTTAGATCGACCGACCAACAGACAGACACACGCAGACAAACAGACACACAAACAAACAGACAACACCCAGACAGACAGCCACGCAGACGGACAGACATACAGACACATAGTCAAACCGGCAGACAGACATATGGGTCAACAGACCGAAAGACTGCATGATTGGCAGATAGACACACAAATAGACAGACAGACAGACAGATACAGAAGGACGGTTAGAGAGAACTAGAGGAAAAGAACTGTAAAGGTAGGTTAAACGCGAAGTGATCGAATGTCCTCTGAATATCGCAACTGAATTTATATCCGAATCTGCCTCATCGGTTTCATCACGACGAAAGCACTCATGAACTGGCTTAGATATCCATCTTCTCTTAGCTATCCATCTTTTCTTAGATACCCACCATCTCTTATATATCCATCCTGTCTTAGATGCCCACCATCTCTTATATATCCATCCTGTCTTAGATACCCACCATCTCTTATATATCCATCCTGTCTTAGTTATCCATTTTCTCTTAGATATCCATCTTGTCTTAGATATCTATATTCTCTTAGATATCCATCATCTCTTAGATATCCATCTTCTCTCAGATATCAATATTCTCTTAGATATCCATAATATCTTAGATATCCATTGTCTCTTAGCTATCCATCTTCTCTCAGATATCAATATTCTCTTAGATATCCATAATCTCTCAGATATCAATATTCTCTTAGATATCCATAATCTCTTAGATATCCATCATCTCTTAGATATCCATCTTCTCTTAGATATCCATTGTCTCTTAGCTATCCATCATCTCTTAGGGAGATACCATGAAAAAATCCGATTTCGAGGAGTCGTCCAGAGACAGAAGAAACTTTTACGTTCGGTTGTATTAGATTCAGAGAAATACTTTCATCGTTCATCGAAACTTCAAAGACAACTTCACCAGATTTTAAGGCAGAGAGTTCTGACCAGATTTCGTCCGCGTAAAGACAAGAACATTTTCCATGGTATACCTAGACCAGCGCTGTGGAATGCAGTCTGACCGTAGAAGATCATCATGTTTGCACGAGATCACGGTTGAGAAATTACCTGATTGAACCTAACTAATAAATTTTTTATAATGTTTCACCCTTTATGTAAACTCCACTATTTTACGTTCTATAATACTTTGTCTTCAGCAACGCATGGACCGCATGAACAGTGGTTCATGCACTGTCATTTGACAGGTTCTGTTTTTGTTCGGACCATGCAATGGTTCCGTCATCGCTTTCGCCTTCGTGGTCACCTCACGTCCTTCTTTGCTTTCAGTCGTTAAACACTGACTGATATTCAACAGACCATCATCTCCAGTTCAACTGAGAATCACCGCGAACACGCAGCTCCACGAGGGATGGAAGATGTGAGATGAACAGTGAAAAGAGACGACGTGGGTGAAAGAAAACAAGACTATAAGCAAGTGAGCGATCAGATGAGTGAGCAGACAAGTGATCCACGGATGGATGCATGGAGGAATGGACGCATGGAAGAATGGATGGGTGGAAGAATAGACGGATGGATGGTGATGAATGGATAGGTGGATGATGGAAGAATGGGCTATGGAAGAATGGACAGATGGATGGGTGATGAATGGATAGGTGGATGAATGGATGGAAGACTGGACGGATGGATTGATGGAAGAACGGAAATATGGAAAAATGGATGAATGGATGGATAAACAGATGAATGGATGGATTGAAGAATAGACTATGAAATAATGGATTGAAGAATAGACTTATGGAATATGGATGGATGGATGGATGGATGTATGGATGGACTGATGGATGGATGAATGGATGGATGAATGGATGGATGGATGGATGGATGGATGGATGGATGGATGGATGGATGGATGGATGGATGGATGGATGGATGGATGGATGGATGGAAGAACAGATGGATGGATGGATGGATGGATGGATGGATGGATGGATGGATGGATGGATGGATGGATGGATGGATGGATGGATGGATGGATGGATGGATGGATGGATGGATGGATGGAAGAATAGATAGACGGATGAAAGAATGGATGGAAGAATGAATGGATGGATGGGCAAAGGAACGGATGGACGAACAGTCGAGCAGGCGGTCAGGGAGGAGAGGGAAGAGCCTGGGTGAAGAATGGATGCAGGTGGATGGAAGGGTGGATGGAAGGGTGGATGGAAGGGTGGCTGGAAGGGTGGATGGAAGGGTGGCTGGAAGGGTGGCTGGAAGGGTGGATGGGAGTATCGTCCTGCTGATTATACCCTTCCATTCACCCTTCCAGCCACCCAGGGTGGCTGGAAGGGTGGATGGGAGGGTGGATGGAAGGGTGGATGGAGTATGAGATGAGTTGGTGTTGGTGTCAATCGTTCGTTGGTCGTGTGTTGTGACAGTGGCGCTCCTAACGACCGACGACGTCCAGATGATTCTAATCACTCGTCAATATTTGGCCGACGGCGCTTGGCAAAAGAGTTTCTGTTTTTTCAGCGAAATAAATTTGCATCAGAATGATTCGTCGGCCGTTGATTTCTTTCTGTTTTCCTGGCGACAGTTATAAATGTTTTCCTTTAAGCGCTGCATGCGAACTTGATCAATATTTGGCAAATGGCGAATATTGCAAATGGCCGCGCTATTGTTCTTGCTCGGATTAGAACGGCATTCATCGCTCGACAAAAATTAGACTTTCGGGTTCTACGAAGAACAATGTGGCTTTTTTAAATTAAGGCTTTGTAATTAAGCCAAAGGTTTGGCTTTTGTTATGCTTATTCGGAGAGAGACAGGCCACGAAAACGATCAATAAGCCATTTATATATCAGCACAAACGCCAAGGCACAATGAAGAAAATTTGAATTTTCCAAACTTCAAATTTCTGATATTGCTCTGCACAGAATCTTTGAATGTTCACTAAACGAGCATTCACTTGTTTCCTCTGTCAGAATTTATTATTCATGCATTCAGAGGACTTTTTTTTATTAATAGGCCTACGAAGAACTATCAACATTTGGAATTTGTGTCCGTAGACTTCGAACATATACGCGAATTCCACACAGTTCGCATGTTCTGACTATTTTCTACTTCACTCATGCATGAACCAACAACTCTGAAGCAAAACTCTGAAGCAAAACTCTGAAGCAAAACTCTGAAGCAAAACTTAAAAAGACGCCAGAGACTTTTCATTTACAATTGCTTGCTGAATGTCCTTCGTTGATCGCCGTAGCATTAATGCATTGTAGATCTATTCTACTCTAAAACTCTACTTTTAAAGGTGAAATGCAGCAGAAACAACCGCTGAGAAGAATGTCCAGGAGAGCGAGAGGGGGGTCTAATGCGGTGCTGACCGGAAGTGACCATCGATTGATTTCCTGTACATCATGATAACAGCGCTATAGAAGTTCCATGTTAGACCAGATTAGACTATAATAGATTAGAATAGACAGACTAGAGTAGACCACACTAGACTACATTGGACTAAGGTATACACTGCTCTGGACTACACTAGATCCCGCTAGGCTTGTCTTGTCTACATTAGACTAATAATAATAATAATAATATTTATTCTTTAATTAAGCGCCTGCAAACGCACTGCGCTGTACATGTACATGTTATGCGATAAATCTTAACTACTAACAGAACAGACAGCCTGCAATACACGGCGCAAATTACAGCCTACAAAGCATGTCCGCCTATGGGACTCGATCTCTGTACCTCTCGCACTCTACGCCAGATGTTATCCAGTGCGCTATCGGGCCCCCTCTTCGACTACACTAGACCACACTATGCTAGACCAAACTTTTTATTAGACGACGAGAGAGAGAGAGAGAGAGAGAGAGAGAGAGAGAGAGAGAGAGAGAGAGAGAGAAAGAGGTGTGTGTGTGTGTGTGTGTGTGTGTGTGTGTGTGTGTGTGTGTGTGTGTGTGTGTGTGTGTGTGTGTGTGTGTGTGTGTGTGTGTGTGTGTGTGTGTGTGTGTGTGTGTGTGTGTGTGTGTGTGCTTTATCTTTGCCCTACCTGGGTCGCTGTTGTGATCGCAGTTGCTGTGTGAATTCGGGTTAGACTGACTCTGAGGACCTGGGGTGTCTCCGGCCGACCGACTTGACTGAGTATCGTCCTGCTGATGGTACCCAGACAGACCCCCATCGGACGATGACAGCAATCGCTACCCAAAGAAACAGACAACGGAAAATCAATTGACACATCACCATCTGCCGACAACTCAAGATTTTTTATTTTTGTGGCGCCTAAATTATTAACCATTCTAACAAATACCTGTTAGTCAAATACACAAAGTGACCAGACAGACAAAGAGAGAGACGGAGAGGTACAAATAGCAAGATAGAACAAGACACAGAACCTTCAGGCAGATAAGTATAAGGGATAATCAGATTAACTCTGGAGTGGACTATAGGTTGGTTTGGTTCTACACGTGTGCGAGAGTCCGCAAGTGGTGACCTCTCCATTGGCTGTTGAGGAAACTTGCTGTTCTTTGAACTTTAAAAGCGCTTTGGCTAACGAGGACATTTCTTTCGGAGGCATCGAAAATGCGCTAAATGAATTGTCTATAGAGACACACACACACATATGCATGCAAATCTAGATGTGTATGTATGTATGATGTGCGAATAATTTAAATGCATGTATTCATTCGTTCATTCATTCATTCATTCATTCATTCATTCATTCAGGGCATTAATATAGCGCCTCTTCTAGATAACTACTCAGAGGCGTGTATGGATGTATGTGTGTTTCATGACAGGTAATATGGCGCCTCTATAGACCATATAGCGCTCTGTTATCATGCATTTGTAAATGGAATCGCAAGACAATTACATGTTTTTTTTTATCTCAAAATCAAAAGCTGTTCGAAATCCTCATACAACAGTTTCTAAGGATCTGTATTTAAATGGATGTGCGTGGGTGGGTGGGTGGGTGGGTGGGTGAGTGGGTGAGTGGGTGGGATAATATATTGCCTTCTAGTTGTATATTGCTCCTGTTGTAAACCTCCTCTCGAAACGCCCCCTTCAAATTATTAAGTCCAAATGCCTAATTAAATATGCAAATGACCAATCCTCGACGGTAAAAACACACACAATGAATTGTCCTGAATAATTAAATGTGCTAATTAATAATTCCTTGTAATATTTCGCCATATCAGGCCACCTCGTCCTCCTGGTAGGTCCTTTGTGGCGCAGACTGTGGCCAGCGCAATGACCCTTGACCCGATTCATCACTTCAGCCTATTCGAAACTAAGTTTCTAGTATTATTGTAAATATTATGGACAACGTGTTTGTTTATTTCAAGCTTCAGCTGCAGCTTATGTTCCCTGATCTCATTGTATACTTACTATGGGAAACAATACTCTAATGAAGTGACATTAGCCTAATGAAGAGACAATAGCCTTATAATGAAGAGAAAAATGTTCATACATGTGCGTTTACTTAATATAGTGCCTTTTCTAAGACGCTGTAATTAGCCTGTTTCAAGCAATCAAGTCTTGAGAATGTGTTGTCCATGCAACAATATATTCAAATTATTATAAGTATTATGGAAGGAGAGTGTAATGTAATGTTTAGTAATCGATTGCCTATCATTGTATCTCATTGTAAATCGCAAAAGATTTAACTGCTTTGGAAGGCGTAGGTTTTTAAATTGGCACGAGAGATAGACAGAGACAAAGAGAATGGGACAGACAGACAGACAGACCGAGAGAGACTTATATATATTATGTATATGTATAGAGAGAGACGGAGAGAGAGAGAGTGAGTGAGAGAGAAAGTGAAGTTGATTGACTGTCTGTCGCTCATTAGGAAGCTTAGAGTATATAAGAAGAAGTCAGAGACTCGTTGCAGGTATACGACATAAGACAGAGGACCACTGACCGCCTTCTTCTCTGTCTGCATCCCTCCCATCCTCCCTCTCTCCTTATCTCTGTATGTCTGCCTGCCTTTCATGCTATCCTCGGTTCCTCCAGCTCTCTATATCTCTCTTAACCTACCTACCTACCTACCTACCTACCTACCTACCTACCTACCTTCCCTCCTTCCTTCCTTGCTTGCTTGCTTGCTTGCTTGCTTGCTTGCTTGCTTGCTTGCTTGCTTGCTTCCTTCCTTGCTTGCTTGCTTGCTTGCTTGCTTCCTTCCTTCCTTCCTTCCTTCCTTCCTTCCTTCCTTCCTTCCTTCCTTCCTTCCTTCCTTCCTTCCTTCCTTCCTTCCTTCCTTCCTTCCTTCCTTCCTTCCTTCCTTCCTTCCTACTTCTGCCTGCCTTCCTCCCTGTATGCCACCATCCCTTCTTCAATCTCTGTCTCTCTACCTCCCATTCTGCCTCCCTCCTTTCACTTTCTGTCAGTCAACTCTTCAGTCAGTCAGTCAGTCAGTCAGTCAGTCAGTCAGTCAGTCAGTCAGTCAGTCAGTCAGTCAGTCAGTCAGTCAGTCAGTCAACTGGTCAGTCAGTCAGTCAGTCAGTCAGTCAGTCAGTCAGTCAACTGGTCAGTCAGTCAACTGGTCAGTCAGTCAGTCAGTCAGTCAGTCAGTCAGTCAGTCAGTCAGTCAGTCAGTCAGTCAGTCAGTCAGTCAGTCAGTCAGTCAGTCAGTCAGTCAGTCAGTCAGTCAGTCAACTGGTCAGTCAGTCAGTCAGTCAGTCAGTCAGTCAGTCAGTCAGTCAGTCAGTCAGTCAGTCAGTCAGTCAGTCAGTCAGTCAGTCAGTCAGTCAGTCAGTCAGAGGTCAATCCTCTTCAAGAGAAACTCCTCTGTTTATCTGCATGTGTGTCTGACTTTTCGTTTGTCTGCCTCAATCTTTGTCTGCTGGTCTGTCTGTCTGTCTGTCTCTAAGTCTCTCTATGTCTGCCTGCCTCTCATACTGTCTGCGTGGAGCTGCAGCTGTTGCTGAGACAGACATCTGGTCGAGACAGTTCAATCTACGGCTCTTCTATGAGAGACAGAGAAACAGAGAGAAAGTCAACGACGACTCAACGACGACGACGACGAAGAAAAGCCCATCCGCTGGCTTATCCTCCACCATCACTCTGTGTGTGTGTGTGTGTCTCTGTCTCTGTCTCTCTCTGTGTGTTTGTGTCTCTCTGCCTCACTGCTTCTTTGTCTTTACCTCTGCCTCCCTCTCTCCGTCTCTCTACCACGCTTAAAGCCATTTCTTAGTCTTCATCCCCTGCCTCCGCTGCCAGTGATGATGCTGCTGCTGCTGCTGCTGCTGCTGCTGCTGCTGCTGCTGCTGCTGCTGCTGCTGCTGGCAATATTTCTACTCGTCGACCATCGGAGACCAGATGTTCAGCGAATGACAAACCATTGGGACCAAACAAATGATTTCATCATTCGACAAATTCTACGGAATTTCAAAGTGGAAGCCAAGTTCTGTCGACAACCGATTTCTTTCCCATTGAAACTGAACCACCCCCCCCCAGCGTAGTCCTCTGACTTCAGTCAACCATTGAACGCATAGCAACGAGCTCATCGGCCACTCGTCTAGTCATCTAGTTTGCTTATAAACAGGACCGGATTAACGACTATCATGCTCAGTATGCTTTAGCATGGGCCCCCGCTTACAAGGGGCCCCTGACTGGAGTCGGAATACTGCAGTAAAAACACAAAATTATTACACCAAATAATAATAATATTTGTTCACAAGAAAGAGCCACTAGTTTCAGTCTAAGCAAGAATTTGCACTAAGCAAATTGCAAATTTGAAATGTCAGCCGTGCAACCAACTCCTGGTATATGCGTTTCTTTTGGCTCAACTTCTTTCAGTCAATATATGAACTATACTGATGTCACTTTTGTTCCCGTTCCGACGCGATTTGTTTCCTGGTACACACATAGCAGCGAGCTCATCTTGCAATGTAGAGAAAAGTTTCATGCTGAAACTTATTTGGTTATTGTATACAAGTTGTTGATATCGCTAAGGCAGAGAATTCACGCTTACAATGAAGTTCGTTTTGTATTCCAAGTTGTAACAAATTTTGATGGATTAGAGCCTGACAAAATTTGAGAATTTTCCATCAGGCTGGCCTCGACATACTCAGGAGATTTGCAGTCTGATGAAATGGTTTAACGTGCGAACTTCTATGACCCACAAACGTCTAACTACATTGGAACTTCTTTGTGTTGAGATTGATGTACTATTGTACTTAACTTGATTTCATTTGATGACATTAGTACAGTGTGTAGCTGGTAAAGGTCGCAAATGTTTCTGAACTGTTAACAATGAAAAGCTCATATTCGAATTTTGATTATAATTTTACGCTAACTGTATGTTGTCAATGTACATACAATTGAAACAACCTTAGGTATAGTCCCAAAATGCAAAGCGTTAAAGTTGTGTTGTATGCAACGACTACTAATCTGAGCAGCATTTACTACACGCTGATTGTCATGTTTACAGCATCCCCATCATTCCATGCTCATTACAACAAGGGACTACCCGTGAGTAATTAGCATGGGGCTCCGGAGCAGTGGCGGCGCCAGGGGTGGGCTAGGGGGTGCTTAGCCCCCCCAAAATGTGGTTCAGCCCCCCAAAGCAAAAGGGAGAAATCTCTTAAACTTTGAATGCCCACTTATAAATAGCAGGCTCCATAGCACAAGAATTTCCCCAATTATTCTCAAAGAAATGATGCGTCAGAAACGTAGCTAGCTAGCCCACTGTGTATTGGCCCCTCTGATATAGATGACTAGTCTAGCACTCATCCATCATCCAGTTAGGGTTGTACACAATGTACAGGCCATCGCAATGTATGAGGTTTGGCTGCCGCTTGACACATGACCTTGTATAGACAGTTTTAAGGCCAGAAGACCTGCGCTCGAGGTAGCTGGCCTCTGCACTATACGCCTCCTTCGTCCCGCTCTCCCCACTCTCTCCACATCTCTCTCTCCATCTGTCTGTCTGTGTCTCTCTGCATTTAGTAAACCAATACTTGTCGGTGGCCACGCACATAAGACCAATACAAGAAGACAAAGACCATTTTATAAATTTATATATATATATATTATTTATAAATTTATATATATTATTTATTAATTTATATATATATATATTCTTTATAAATATATATTATTTATAAATTTATATATAATATTTTATATATGCCTACGTCTGAACAAAATAAGGAAATTGTCAAGCTAGGCCTATACCGAAGTTTTTACTTATTTTAATTTTTACAACTCAATTACAAGAATGGGTAGTTGGAATTTAACAATTATTGAATTACAGGATATGGCCCATATGGGATTTCATTAAAGTGTAAAAAAATATTTTGTAATTGACATTAGACAGACAGAAAGAGAGAGAGGTCCTTTATTACTACAAACATTTCATACATTTACAAAACTAAATAGCCAGACACACGTTGGATGGCACGACTGTGAAAGGAGCCTTACAAAACTTATATCTACAATCAAAGGCGTCTACCAAAGGTGGGGTTTGGAGAACGATCTTCATCGAACTTCAAAAGTGGGGGGTTGACATTGGAGTCACTAAAACTTGATTATTTTGATGATTTATTCAGGGGCGGCGATAGTGGGGGAGGGTCCACCTTTAACAGTGAGGGGGACACAGTATACAGTTGTCGCCCGATGTTTAAAGAAACTTTTTTATTGCTACTTTTGTTAAATAACTGCCAAGTGGAAACTTGATAACTGAGACCAGGCAGCTGACACGTCAACACGTTGCCACCAGTAACAAACAAAAATTAATGAGTTTTTTACATATTATTCTGTTTATATTGTTTCGCAATAAGTAACTAACTAATAAAAATCAGTTAAATTTAGATTTGAATTAGTTTGAATGAATTATACAATTTTATGAAAATGCATAATCTACATGCTGTTACACAGTGCTTGCCCCTTGCTTTTTAAACGCATTTCTCGTGCAAAAAAAGATTTAAAAAATTTTCGCGCTCACGCGCGATTAAATATTCAGCGTAGGGCTCTAGCCCCTCCAAACCTGAAATCCTGGCGCCGCCACTGCTCCGGAGTGGTTAATCCGGCCCTGCCTATAGATGAACTTACTGTTGGGTGCTTTTGTATTAAAAGGAACTATAATTAAGCATATGGAGCAATTCTAATGGATTCATATATGAAGTCGCCACGCAAGCAATTAATTACAATCACAATACACTACAGCCACAATCTTTATCAAGAAAGGTCCCCTTAAAAGCGCTAGAAAAATATTCTATTACGTTAACAGTTCAGTTACAGTTAGGATATTAGGCTGTTTATGTTTTTATAAAGAATATTTTGTAGCGCCTGCTTTGATCTTTCAGAGGAGGTGTTGAATTCCTTCTCAACGGCTTAACCCCGTTTTTAATTAGTAACTTCTATAGTGCCAGTATCTAAAGCACAAGGAAGCAGTCTTGAGGATTGGAAAGATATACCGCTTGGAAGATACTAGATAGCAAGGGTAGCATGTCCACAGCCCAGGCTTAGATAGACTGAATTTCCTGTAGAATATATTAGAATAACAAGAATCGAACAGAATGGAATAGACTATACTAGAATAGCACACAATAGAACAGATTAGAAGAAAATAGACTAGCTTAGAGTCGTCTTCCTGATGATAATGTTTGCAACTGTTTGGTCACGGACCACGTGTATGCGCTAGAAGATGTCACAGAATTACTAGAACAGATTAGAATAAATTAGAACAGACTAGAACAGACTAGAACAAACTAACAGCCTAGAACAGACAAGAACAGATTAGAAGAGAATTTACTAGCTTAGAATCGTCTTGCTGATGATTATGTTTGCAATTGTTTGGCAACAAACCACGTGTTTGCGCTAGAAGAAGAAAAAGCAATAGAATGTAACGGAACAGACTAGACTAGACCAGATTAGAACAGACTAGAACAGATTAGAACATACTAGAACAGACTATAACAGATTAGAACAGACTATAGTAGATAAGAACAGATTAGCTGGAAATACAAGAGGGCAGAAGGAAATAGAACGGACTGGATTAGACAACATTAGATTGGAATGGATGACGTGAAATTGGTTTGGATTGGACTAGAAATTTTAATACAATTGTAATTGTTCGTAGTGTGACATCAGCTCAGAATCCATGTTTAGGTCTGTCGTCTAAACTGGATCCAGATGATTGAACTCCTAGAAACAGCGCATTTACATAAAAGCGATCACGTTGAGTAGATGGCAGAGGGACAAAGCAATGCCTCGATATGTCCATTGGTTCACAGCAAGACAAGGTTAGAGGTCACAGAGCCCCACTCACTCGCCGCCTGCGCGGGTGGCCGCGCTGGGTCCGAACGGATCAATGGAACATTTCCTCGGAGACCATAGCCCATCGTCCGCGGGGGAAACCGATCCAATATAGGCTCACTTCGAAGAATTTCATCCACTGCCCTCCTCTTCCCATTCTCCCCTCAACCACTCTTCCCTACTGCCTCCTTTCCACCGATCATCTCCTCCTTTCCAGCCTCCTACTCCTCCTCTCCTGCCTCCTCCTTCTTTCATGACTCCTCCTCTGCCTTCTTCTCCTCCTCTGCCTCCTCCTCATCCCCTCCTCGCCTCGAAGAATTCCTTGGAGAATATCGGCGATAAACCAATGAAATAAACCAATGAAATAAACCAATAAAATAAACGCATAAAGTAAGCCAGCTATCATCCCAGTTCATCGTCGTTGGCTTGGATTGGACGGAGTAGAATATGATAAGATTGAGTCTCGATAGGAAACAATAGGAAACAATGATCCGTCCTATATATATAGGACTCAGACATCTATAGGATAGGATTGGAAATGGATTCATTTGGAAATGGATTGGATTGGAAATGGATTCATTTGGAAATGGATTGGATTGGAAATGGATTCATTTGGAAATGGATTGGATTGGAAATGGATTCATTTGGAAATGGATTGGATTGGAAATGGATTCGTTTAACAATGGATTGGATTGGAAATGGATTCGAAATTGAATAGATTGTAAAAGAATTGGATTGGAAATGCATTTGAAATTGAATAGATTGTTAAAGAATTGGATTGGAAATTGGATTGTTCTAGGATGGTTCTGATACAATGGAAGAGACCGGAAAGGAGAGAACGAACAGAACAAGACAGGATAAAATGGAGAGATTAGATTAGATTAGATTAGATTAGATTAGAACATTGTACATGAATGACTAATATCCATAACATAACTCCTACACGCATTCATCCTCCTCCTCAGAAGAACAACGGATGGATGAACGAAGTAGGGACGGATGGGTGATGGTCTCCGCCTCCAGTCATCCACATAAATCAAATAAGGATTTGACCAGCAGCCGCAGCTTCAGCATCACCATCCGACTGGACATCATCAGTTGTTGTTAAATGCTTAGGGCGCCGTGAAAAGGATTTGAACTGCGACCGTTGCAGATATCGACGAGTCAGTAGTCGCTCGACCTCGTCTAATCTCATCAGAAGATGAGAGAAGCTGCGAGCAACTGCCGTTCGTAATGACGACCCCGCCAGCTGATCCAATGCCAAAGCTCCTCCGCTTTCAGAAAACACCCCTCCTATACGCACTCTTCCTACTCTTCTTCTTCTTCTTCCTCCTCCTCCTCTTCCTCTTCTTCCTCTTTTTCATCCTCTTCCTCCCGTCTTCTTCCTCCTCCTTTTCTTCTTCCTCTTCTTCCTCCTCCTTTTCTTCTTCCTCTTCTTCCTCCTCCTCGCAATCGCCGACCCAGGTGAGACCTGACGATAATGATCAGGTTGAGAAGAGCTCAGACCGATCAGCATATACGCCACATAAAGAGCGCATATAGAGGGCATTAGGGGTGGCACACTTGTTTGTCTGACTTTATGGAAAATCCTCAGAAGCGTCGTCTTTATGAAGTCAAAGAATCTTTCAGCTGAAGCGCAAACTCGACCACGGTAAACCAAAGGCAATGACGTTTGTTCTTACTCATTTACTGACTCGAAAGTCTGGAAGACTGAGATTAGATAAGAATTGTACCATAATATAATATAACATAAAAAAGAACAGAATAGAACAGAATAGTACAGAATAGAATAGAATAGAACAAAATAGAACGGAACGGAACAGAATAGAATAGAAATAGAATAAAATAAAACAGAACAGAATAGATCAGACTGGAATGGAATGCATTCGAATCAATTAAAATAGCGAATGTCAGATTGGAATAGACTAAATGTAATGTAAATGTAGGTTTCAGAAATTTATTAGCACACACAAAAGCCAGAATCAAGGAGGTAAAGCCGAGAAGACAGCATGGTGCTACGATGGAAATCGCTGGTGTTGGTCATGGGATGGTGCAGTAGAACCAGGATTGGACAGCTTCAAGAGTTCGCTTATAGAAAAGTGAGTTGCAGTAGTCGAGCCTGGAGTGAACAATTTAGGTGGCTATTGTACTATTGGATATATTGTCTTATAATCAAGTAAGCATTGGTGAATTGGACGATGGTCCTGAAATGTGCATGTAGTAGGCCTATTTGCGAGATAGCTGCAGTGATGTGCCATGGTCGGCAAAGGTGAGTTTTTATCGAAGATTTTCCCGAGATTTCGGAATGGAGATTAGCACGGCGCGTGTTAAGTGAGATCTGTTGGAGAAAGATCTGAAAGAGACGAGTTAGTTTGCCTAATTGTTCGCGGAGGCCAGTTAAGAGAAATTCGGTTTTTTAAAGACTGATTTAGATAGAGAAGATTGGCAGCCATCCAGGCTGATATCTTGGAGATGGTGTTACGTAGATGATTTGCAGTGCCTCTGAAGTGGAGTGAAAGGAGAAAGAGATATGAAGAGTTGTGTATCATCAACATAGAGGTAATATAATGTCATGTAGTCACCGATTTATATAGCGCCTCTTCGACAGAAACTCATCAGAGGCGCTCTCGACCTAACGTTGGAAAACCGGAATCGAACAAATGGTTATGTAATACAGGTAAAGACAGAAAAGGAGCTTATGTCGTAGGGTGCTAGGTAATCTATTCCAGAAAGTTGGACCAACCACAGTGAAGCTTCTGCACTGCGCTGTGGATGTTCTGGTTGGTGGAACAACCAGGTCAGGGTGCAGCAGAGCGAAGAAATCTACGGCCAAGATTGAATGAGACCGAGACACACGAAGTTAGAAGAGAAGTTGGAGCGCAGCCCACAAGGCAATTAGGATCTTCTACTCGGTGCATTTGATCAACACAGGATAAGGAAACGGTCGGTGGAGCGAGTATACTTGTCTAGGGACGGTTCCCTGAGAACTGGTTTGATGACGTTTTTGAAGAGCATTAATTAGGACACCTGATCTAGATTCGGCTAGAATAGGGTAGATTAGACTAGAATAGGATAGACTAGACTAGAATAGGATAGACTAGACTAGAATAGGATAGACTAGAATAGGATAGACTAGGAGAGACTAGAATAGAATAGCCTAGAGCCCCAGACCAAACTAGACTCGGCTAGAATATAAATTATGCTTGACTAAACTAGACAACGGATTAGCATAGGAGTAAGATATTATTCGTGGGGCGTGGTGGCTCAGTGGTAAGTTCGGCGCCTTGTGACCGGAGGGTTGCAGGTTCGAATCCCACTCTAGCCGCAGCGAACGGACCTTGGGCAAGTCCTTCACTCGCAATTGCTCGTGGCGCTTCGGCGTGAAAATTCCGGCACAGTATCAAATGCTGTAGTCGGGAGCGCCTCTGAGTAGTAGTTGACTTCGAGAGGCGCTATAGAAATATCCGGAATAAATAAATGAATACTGCAAAGTTAGGATTGGGATGGAGCAGATCAACTGATCCACTGACCTGTTCCTGTGCGTTACAGTGATCCGCTAATCCATGATTGTCTGTACTGTTCGATCCAGTCGAAATCTGCTTCGACAGGGAACCAGCGGAACCTCCTCCTCCGTCACGGTCATCGATCACGAGGTCGATTGGCATCTTTCCCTTGAGACAGCTGATGTAACGATGGCAGAAATTGTCGCACAATTCATGCACCTATACAGAAAAGACAAGACTAGACGTCAACGCTTTCCGAAGTACTCAAACAATCTGACCTCGAACTTTAAGCCCGCTCGATCCGTAACACAGCTCGATAGAGGACACACAGTCTCTGAGTTTTTGTGTATTGTTAAATGAAACAAATCAGTTTACTGATACAGCTGATCTACAGACACACGAATCCACCAATAACATCTCCAACTCAGAGTTATCAACATAGCCACATGTAGAGGCGAATCTATCATGAAACTATTATGAAGCTGAAGCTTCAGGAGCCCCGGTCCCAGCCCCAGAAGCGACTCAGACTGTAGACATAAGCGTATTTCGTTTCTATTTACGAATGGGCCCCCATAACAGTTCCAGTTACGCTCACTATTACGTCAGCATCGTATTTTTTTACAGTTTTCACGCAACCGTGGACCGTTCAAAAGGTTCAGCTAATCCATCGCCTCAACACAGCATCAGTGGGCGATTCTAGATTGAGGATTGAAGTCCGCGGAGAGGACTACGCACAAGCCATTGTAACTCCTGTCACTGGGCAGTATAATATTTATACATCTGTTTAAGTTTGGAAGTGAACGGCATTTAATTTTTATTCATTTGTTTGTTTGATCAATTTAACGAATGAACGAATGAGTGAATGAATGAATGAATGAACAAACGAATGATTGACTGAGTATCTGAATGAATGAATGCATTCAGTAAATTCATGCAGTAAATTCAGTGAGTGAATTCCCGTGGTCTCTGTTTTTCACCGGAGTGACTGTTGTTGTTGAGAGGTTGTGTCGTGTTGTCCAAATGATGCATTCAGCTCTTGAATGCCTCTTCAGAGAATTCGTTTCATCGGCCAATGAGTGACTACCTTTCCTGACTAGCTCAAGACCAGATGACAATGGAGTCTGGTCTACGGTGCTCAGAGATGCACCGGCCACGACAGTGAGAGAGACAGAGACAGACAGAGAGACAGACAGACAGACAGACAGACAAAGAGACAGAGCCAGACAGACAGACAGATAGACAGAGAGGGAGAAAGAGACCCAGGCATTGGGAAGGCGAGTTGAACCGTCTCTTAAGTAATCTAGAGATCCAGAAACCATGGGTCTCTAGTGCTAGCTGCCTCACATTTCTTAGCCTCGGCTTTTGAGGGAAGGTCATCAGTTACTACTTGCGATGAGAGAGGAAATCTGTTTCGTTTCCTATTAGCGACATTCCTTGTGTTGTAACAAAGGCTGTCAGCGTCGCCCTCCTCCTTTATTCAGGCTTGAGACTCATACCACCCGAAAACGGCAGTGGTGGAGTTTAGAGTGGAAATCTCGGAACATCGATCCGTCATGGGGGAATTGAACCCACAACATCTGGTTTGACTGTTCAGCTCCCTAACCATTAGACCATGAGAAGATAATGAGCTAATGGCAGTTCACTATTGGAATCTGTGTCTATTTCAAAAGACGACCCAGGATTCGAACCCATGCAGTTGAGGTGGAAAGCCAACGCGCTTGTGGTGCTCGACCATTCGACCTTACTTAATATTATTAATTAATTACCGTAATTAATTAATTAGTCTATAGCTCCAGTGTCTAATGCAGAACGCTAACTAAGTGACTAACATGCAGCGTCTCAGATTCGCATTTCTGTGTGACTGCTCAACAACAGAACGAACGCAATGACTTGAGTACACAATATACTGCAGGTCAAAGGCTCCTATCTTCATGAATTAGTTACGACTCTAAGCAAAGAATCGCTTTCCTTTGAAGTGATTCCAACGCCCATCGTTTGGCATCTCATTCCAAGGTTCTATGAAAAGGGCGAACTGTTCGGTTGCTGCAGTGGTGGTTTGAGCGGTGATTGTTGTTGTTGTTGTTGTTGTGGTGGTGGTGGTGGTGGTGGTGGTGGTGGTGGTGGTGGTGGTGGTAGTGACCCAACTGGAAGGCAGCTTGGAGACAGCTGCGATTGATGGTGTTTGGAATGAGAGTGATGGAAGAGGTCATGAAAACAAAGGATGGCCTTCACAGAACATCATGCTTCAACGGTTTTATGCGACGGTCGAGATAAAGAGAGAAAGCGCAGCCGTTAGAATCAACCGAATTATAAGGTTACTCTGTAACTGGTTAGTCTGAGGTCAGTTAACACAGTCTTGTAATTAGTAACTCCTATCTCCCCGGTCTCTAACGAACAATGCACCAACCGATGACGCGCCAATATCTTCGAACAGTTCAATGGACAACGGATATAAGAACAACGGATATAACTTAGACATCGGATACGAAAGGACAACGTTGATAGCAAACAACGGATGAAACGGCCACAACGAAGACAACGGGTACAACAGAAGATACAACAAGGAGAATGGAAAGAACGAGGTAAACGCAGACATGAGATTGAAAGTGAATGAGTCGTTCTTACCTTTTCAAGTTCGAGCAGGTGAAATCGCAGGACTTGAATCGCTTGAATCATCTGAATGAGAAAGCAGAGCATCAACTCTTAAGAAGCCTTTTTTCAATCGACGAAGAAAAGGCGCCTCATGAATGACCGGCTGATGAAATGAATTTTCTCTCGGAATAGAACCAAGTGCTGAATACATCGATTAGACAACACGAACAGACAAGGAGGAGGAGGAGAACGAGGAGGAGGAGAGAAAGAGCGAAGGAAGAAGGAAGAGGGCATGAGGAAGAAGAAAAGCAAGAGGAAGAGGAGACGGGTGAAGGAGGAGGAATAAGGTTAAGAGGAAGAGGAGGACGAGGAGGAAAAGGCGGAGGAGGAGGAGGAGGAAGACTGAAGATGGAGAGGAGTAGGAGGAGGAGGAGAAGAAGAAGAAGAGAAAACCGAAGGAGGAAGGAGGAGGGAAAGAGGAAGAAGAAAAGCAAGAGGAAGAGGAGACATCGAGTGAAGGAGGAGGAGGAGGAGGAGGAGGAGGAGAGAAGGAAGAGGAGGATGAGAAAGGAAACAAAAGAAGCAGTACTACATGCATTCTAGAGTCTGTAGCAAGACGACACGCGACAGAACAGCAAATGACAGAAACAGAGACACGAATACACGTACGCATACAATTACGAAGACAAGAAAGGACATGCACGAATACAAACACGGAAAACAAGAAATACTAGCACAGATATATACACGCACACACAAAGATACACACACACACACAAAGATACAAATATGTACCTATACAATCACACGCAGGTTTAGTGAAACGCGCGCACGTGTACACACACAGGTACAAGGAGACAGATTAACACATAGTGAGACAAATCTACGTAAACACACGCACGTAGACATGCAGACAGACGCCTAGAGAGACGAAGAGAGACGCAGAGAGGCGTAGAGACGTCCTTTAGACAGACTGAGTGATCAGTCAATCAGTGGAGCCATAGTAAAGTAGGAGCGTTTGACGAGAATCGTCCTTGACGTTAATGGAATTAGAGAGTTGAAGGAGAAGACTCTCCACTCTTCCCTCCTCACCAGCTCCATCTCCTCTAAACGCTCCACGCATGCAAAGCTCCGTAGGCCACGCAGTTGTCCATTGTTCCTGCAGCAGTTAGCACACGTCCCTCGGTCCCTCAGTAGGACCACAGACCAAGACCATTTAGATCATCCTCCTCCTCCTCTTCCCCTCCTCTCCTCCTCTTCCTCTTCCTCCTCCTCTTCTGCGCCTCCTCCCCCTCCTAGGAAGAGGCTGGTCTCTTGAAGGAAATGTCGGGAAACAACATCTACTATAAAGCAGTGGAATGCTCATCGTAACTGCTGATCATCCATCTGCGATTGCTCTCATCCAGTTAAAACCTAATTGCCATACTACTCTATTGTAGCAGTTTCTATAGCGCTATTTCGTTCTATTTCATTCCATTCTGATCTGATCCTATCTATAGTATGATCTGTTCTATTCTGATCTGTTCTATTCTGATCTGTTCTATTCTGATCTGTTCTATTCTGATCTGTTCTATTCTGGTCTGTTCTATTCTGATCTGTTCTATTCTGGTCTGTTCTATTCTGATCTGTTCTATTCTGATCTGTTCTATTCTGAGCTGTTCTATTCTGATCTGTTCTATTCTGATCTGTTCTATTCTGATCTGTTCTATTCTGATCTGTTCTATTCTGATCTGTTCTATTCTGATCTGTTCTATTCTGATCTGTTCTATTCTGATCTGTTCTATTCTGATCTGTTCTATTCTGATCTGTTCTGCTGTGATCGTATCTAATGACTTCTGTGGCGCCGTGATCACAATTACTTACGAGGCTGTCGAGTTCGTGATTGGCCGAGAAAAAATGGTTTCTCTGCTTTCGCCTGAAAGAGAAAAAGAAACCAACGTTTAATTAACGTGGAAAAGAAACGATTTTTAGATATGCTAACTGGAGGTTTTCTAGTGGTTTTGAGAGGTTCCTAAAGGCGCTAGCTAAATAACCACATGCATGCATACATACATACATGCATATATACATACATACATACATACATACATACATACATGCAT
>OY744617.1:6640242-6812742 GCA_963556255.1 Allolobophora icterica | reverse complement strand
AGTGGATTCGTGTAACGGCCCTAAAGACGTTATTCGAGCATACTTGTTTCATTATTATTGCGCATTTATTAAGCTCCGCTATCTAATGACCAAGCATCAATCGATGGCGCTGAGCATTTGCGAGTGAAGGACTTGCTGAAGGTCCATACACAGTCACCGTCTCAGAGGAGAAGGATCGAATCCGTACTCTCCAGGTTACAAAGCGAGCGCTCTAACCAATCGGATACCGTGTCGCGCATTGAGTGCCCCCCCCCGCGTTGGGCCTGAGATTGAGATTTAATGACCTTACGCGCGTAATAAGTGCCATAAATAACCTAGAAGTAAATAAGACTAAAGCACAGTCAATCAACGATGCGTCTCCAATGGAGAAAATGCGCTATACAAGCGTCAGACGTAATCTTGTCCCATGTTGGCTTATTGCTGGACATAATTGCGGCCTTTTGAAGCAATTACTGGACGGATCTGTCTCGCGACAAATAACAGCGGCGTGCTTTTACACCAAACAGTTTCTCTATGCGAGCGTTGCGTCCAACGCTATAGACATTCGCCTGCAGTCTGATCAGGCGCTGCTTTGGATGGTATAGGATATTTGGGCCTTATTGTTTTCCAGGCTTTGGTTGTATATCTGTGACGTAACCGACTGAAGGTCTGCAACAGATACGACCTCGGAACCATTCGAGATAGGTGTGGAACCGGTTTCTGCTTCAACGGCATACAGGTTTCAGTTGTACATGTATTTAGTCGAGTACCTCATGAGTTGATTATCTTTGTTCGTGTTGGCATCCATTTTGTGTACATATGCAAGTGGACGCGTTCTTTACGATGTAAATCGTGTGAAATCTCATCTAATCTGGTGATTTCTATAGCACCGTTATAATGATGTCCATGACGTCATGTCGATGGTCGCTTCAAGTGAAAATTGTAATCGATCGGAGAAGCCATGTTGAAATCTGTATTCGATAGAGAAACGAGAAATCCGGGCATTCGATGCACTTGCCCGATACAATTAAAGACTATACATACTTACTTAAAACAATAAGATAGTCTCGGGATGAGTCCGTTTGGGTTTAGGGCGAAGACTGGGTGGAATTCTAATCAGCCGAAGGGGATCCTCTGAACTTCAGATTCTCAGTCGCCGTCGGATCTAAGATTGTGACTTCTCACTTTGACCTCGCACCAGAAAGTGTTAGAATCTCTGGCATTGTCGATGTCTGGTCTCCTTAGGCTTCATTCTATCAGTTCCTGCTGTCGTCATTCAGCTCTGAACCTAAACTTCACCTGTTTCAACGTTCACATCTTAGCTTGGTTTTTCTAGTAGGCCTAAACTGTTGTTGTTCTAACCAGAGTCGGATTTTGACGGAGCTTCCTCAAAGGATTCTGATTTCTGATTTCGTTTGACCTGAGGCGACCAGCGATTGATGTCTTGTGCTTCATGATAAACGCTATAGAAGTCATTAGATTCACTGATGTCTAAGCTAAGCAGATAGAAGAAGAGAAGATGAACTGCCGACCGAACGAACCCTAGATGCCGCCATTTCTGTTTCTTCTTCTTCTCAGAGGGTCACTGAATGAGGCATCCACTGAAGGACAATTCCTCCTCTGGATTACACTTCCGGTTTTGAACCTTACGCTGATGTGCGCCACTCCTGAACAGTGAAGGCAGCGAAGACAGAGGCTGGCTTCCGTCTAATCCACAGACAAGATTGATGAGGAAACGCAGAAGTCCAGAGTCTGGACACACGAAAATCGGACCGTTGCTTGCCACTTAGTCATCACCGGATCGAAGTAAGGATAATCCTCGGGGGGTCGGGGGAGGGTCAGGCCTACGTTTGGCCGATTGAGGGAGCACCTGTGCGTCGCTCTTCGTTCATCAGAAACCGACCACCTCCTCTTTCTAACGATATTTCAGAATCCCCGTGAAATGATTTCCACTGGCGCAGAATAAATACAGACTTTTCGAATGCCCTACGAGGCGATGAGGGCGCAAGAGACAACGATGTTGAATCCTGTAGTTCACTTGGTATCCATGAGAAGGAAGAGTCTCTTTCGTTCACTCTCGTTAGTCTTCTCTTCGTAGCCAACACTATGGCTGGACAGACATAGACTTCAACATGTAACTCGTTATCTAATAGACCAACCACTTCCTCCTTGTCGTCGTTGTCTCTACAATCGACGTCTCATGTGGCGTTGCAGTTGCTTCGGCTCTGAGTGTGTCTCCGTCGTCGTCGTCGTCGTCGTTGTGGCCATGGCGTCTCGCTCTGTAGACCGTTGGCTTTCGACTGAGTCGCTCTGTCGGTCGGCAGCCGTCCAATTGAAGCCGTCTGGCTGTCAGTGGCCGAGGCAGCGGCGGCGGTCGGTGCCCGGCCCACCTCCGTCCGTCGACCGGGCGAACCTGTCAATCAGTCGTCGGCTCCTCCGTCAACGCCGCTCGATAACGAATGGCCTGTCGACGGATAATGGACAACTGACGCATAAGACTCAGAAACTGCCAACATCACTACTGTCATTACAACGATCACCACCATCACCACCAATAACAACCACCGTTACGACCACAATCAGCGTCACCACCACCACCACCACCACCACCACCACCACCACCACCACCACCACCACCACCACCACCACAACCACCACCACCACCACCACCACCACCACCACCACCACAACCACCACCACCACCACCACCACCACCACCACCACCACCACCACCACCACCACCACCACCACCACCACCACCACCACCACCACTGCCATTAGCACCATCATCATCTTCTTCATCATCTTCATCTTCTTCTGCATCACCACCACCACTGTCGTCGCCACCACAAATACCACCACCACAGCCATCATCGTAATCTTTGCGTCCATTATCACCTCCATCATGAAAATCGATATCATCACCGCCAATATCACCATCACCATCATCACTACCATATACCACCAAAAACAACCATCACTACCATCATCATCCTTAATAATATAGCCATCACTATTATAGCCGTGACCATAATCATCATCATCATCATCATCACTACCATGACAATCACCACAATCGCCGCCTGAAAAGGTCTTACCTCAAAAGGTCTTGCAACAACGTTGGGTCTCGAATTATAATTGGGAAACTACGGCAATCCGTTCGATGAAGCGTTGAAACGAAATCCTATTTAAGATTATCCTATGGATGTTTATGATGCAGGGCGCCATATGTTCATGCATTGAAACATTGAAACATTAGAGATACAAGAGCGAAGAAGAAGCATGTGATGGAAAAGCAGGCCAGTCTCAACCATTACCAGCTGACGTTCAGAGGCTTAGCCGCTTATAAGAAAGGGTGTCCTATACAGATGTCCTATATACAGATGTCCTCTGATTGTCCTCTGAATGCTGTGGCACTGGGGGTCATGTTTGTGCCTCAACCGACCTTTGCACAACCACGTTTCTTATAGAAGTGTTTTCCAGAGAATTGTGTGAAGTTAATCTAATCTCTCTCGTCCAATGACGCCGTTATCATAATCTACAAGGCATCAGCTGGTGGCCGAATAATGTTGAATCATTAGTAAAGTAGAAGAAAAGTAGCCATCGTTAGTCAGATGTTCCCTCTGACCCTTCACCATTATTATATGCGCGTCAACACGTACGACTCTATTCTGCCTGAACTGAGGTTTCCTGATCGTGTATGAGAAATTTACATCTGATGGCATTTTTTAGTCTACTATGTTCAGAAGGACCAAAAAAGTGTCCATGACCTACGTTGCGAAATTATGTATGAGCTCTCCAATCTTATGTTGTGCAGTGTCTTTCAAGACAGTCACCACATTTACCTGCACGGTTCACATATGGTCCACGTAATATATTTGGTCAATAGCTGACCCTCACGGTGGTCACCGGCGCTGTTTGTACTCCGAATTACTATATCCTTTATTTAATGGATGTCAATGCATGATGCTGCATATAGGTCTCAGCCTGACTGCTTTCTCTAACTGGTCGCAATACCATGTTGCTCATTATAGGACTATGTTGCTCGGCGTAAGTCGTTCTTGTTTTCATAAAACAGTCATTGTTAGTAGGCATATATTATGCATTCATAAATATATCAGGTCTAACCTGTATACGTTGTATACCTGACCAGATAGCTCTTCACTCTGCAGTCTATTCAACCGTTAGCGACTAAATCAAATGTCAAAACGCAGAGTTATATCCGTCAGCCTTTGGGTTTGACAACAGAACTTGCGAACGATTTAAGTCAGGAGCCAGTGGCTAAAGAAACGCTTTATCGACACTCCGTAGCCATCGTTGGCTACAAAGCAAATCGCTGCCATGGGTTGGAAGAAGTTTTTACATTATAATTATAGTGAATTCTGACAACACCGTTTGTTATCAATATACGCCTCAAACACATATTATGCGTATTTCACCAACACCACGGTCTACATGCAACGGGAATTTGTATAATTTAAATCGACACCTTAAACATTTTCTTTCTATACAACAACAGTTTATAGCCTTTCAGTTTAGGTCAAAGTGATGTGAAGTCTTGCACGGAACACAGCGTCTGCTACAAATATTACTGCCCACTTTACACGCAGACAATAGGGCCTATGGCGCACGGTGGAGAAAAATATATGAAACATTACTGTCTACACTGTATGCAGTCTATACACATAATACTAACTTATGCTCTCTCATCACACCATTGTTACTATAGGCGTTTCGAAACTGGTGAAGCGGGGAAAGTTTATACGCTATATCAGGATAGAAAGTGTCTGCCAGAAGAGAGTTGAATAGTTTGACGGAGTGAAGAATGACGAATGTGGTGTTAATGGAGACGTAGACAATGTATACAAACAATCTCTCTTCTTTATTTATTTATTGCTCTTATAGTTGCTCTCTGGATCTGAGGCGTGAGACACGTGAGCACAGATAACTTGTCCAGAGTCGTTACACCTATAGTACTCTCAGCAGTCTCGGACCCGTAATCGTCGGATTCTTTCAGACTGTCTATAAAAACATTTCTGTAAGAGTGGTTGTTTCATTGAGGTTGTTTTCAATCGTTTTCTCTTGAATAAGAGCTTTTATATGAGACCAATTATACCATCTGATTGAGGCTACAGTGTACTTGGGAGTCTATGTTGGAGACATTCAACTGGAACTCAGTCAATCAAGGATAATTCTCAAGGTGCACAAGAGAATTTCCGACGTGGATTCGTCTTGCAGATGAAAATGTCGCTTTTATTGCAATATAGCACATCATTTCGGCTTTGAATGTTCTATGTAGTGTTCATTTCGACACACATAAGGTCATATACATACAGTCACATATAAATACATACCTAGTGGAGGATTTTACTCTTTAAATGGTTTTCAACGGTTTGTTTAAAAAAAGGCGCTCAACTAAAAAAATCAACGTAAATATCTCAAAAATCAACTCGAGACTAAAACACTATTTACAAGATTTGAGAACAGTCCGTCAAGAGCGTCGATCCCTATACACCTTCACCAATAGATACACCTCGACTGCCGAACAACCTCACTTTCCTCTGCATCCCCCCACAGCGCCACACTTCCGGTGCCCGGTCAGCAACTGGTCACGGTCGAACAACACCAACGATCAATTCGGCGCGCACTCTCCCAACAACCTATTAACTACACCTGCTATATGCCACACATGCATACATACATACATACATACATGCATACATAGGGCCTACATACTACATAGGCTAATGCATACATAATTACATAAAATGCCTACATAATAATAATAATAATAATAACACCGGGGACGAGGACCACGAGCCCCAGTAGCAACAGTAATTCTTCGGAATTGCTTCTAGGAGCCTGAGGGATTCTCCTACCTCGGGCAATTAAAAAAAATAATAATAATAAAATAATAATAATAATAATAATAATAATAATAATAATAATAATAATAATAATAATAATAATAATTCATGACTCAGCGGAGGACGAGGCCTGATTTCCTAGGAATAACATACCAACAAATTAATATCTAAGCCCCCGAAGGATCATATGTACCTTGGGGCAAAAAATAAAATAAATAATAATAATAATTACACGGACAATTTCTAGAGCGCCGTAACGCGACCATGCCGCTACAAGGGCGCTGTACAGACAACACCTACAGCCTAGCATGATAGCCGGTCCTGTTTAGCAGACGGATAGGCTTTGATGAAAAGATGACGCTTGAGCCGGGTCCGGAATGCCTCAATTGATGGCGCAGAATGGATCTCGGGGACGAGGACCACGAGCCCCAGTAGCCCCATTCCAGCTACGCGGTCCAGCGACGGAGAAGGCCTGTTCTCCGAACTTTGTCTTCGTCCGGGGGATGAGGGGACCTCCTCGCGCACTCTCCCTCAGACGAAGATCCGCAGCACACGATGACGTCGTCCTGCAAAAGTCGGCGATGTATTCAGGCGCCTTGTAAACGATCAAGCAGAGCTTGAACTCCACGCGCTGGGGAACCGGCAGCTAGTGGAGGGTGTCGCGCAGAAGGGGAGTCACGTGGTCAAACCGTCGCCGACCGCAGAGTAGCCTCGCCGCAGCGTTGGGGACCGACTGCAGCCCATTGATGAGACACTTCGGTGCTCCCGCAAGAAGACTGCTGCAGTACTCTACTCGAGAGAGCACAAAGCAGGCATAATGCGTATCTATCAAGATGAAGCCAAATGTCTTCAATGGTCGAGTTGCGCAAGGTTCTGTCAGGACCGTTGGGGACAACTATGGCTATGAACGTTAAAAGTCTCTCCAATAATTGGTAGCGTAGGTTATACTTTAATTCATTAACATGAAACATACGATGAACAGAGGTGTACAAGAGATGAAGAAGATGTCTGTTCCTTCGTCAGATGTCGCTCTGTGTATAACAGTGTATTCGACGGCAGATAACTTCACACGGAATGCCTCTCAGTTAAACGCCTATAGGTCTTACACCTCAGACACCTTCCAGAAGTTCCAGGCTGTCCCTCAGATACCACAATAGGATGGCTGCTTCAACCGGCCCACTGGCTCACTCCCTCTCAGCCCGTTGCATTCCCCAACTCTTCGAATTCTACATTTCTATAGCAGTTATTTCCAGTCGTTGCTTTTCGTCTCATTCTACTCATCTTTGCCTATTATTATAATACTAGATGTTTGCCCGTCAGACGGTTTAAAAGAATTTTAAACTCTATTTTTGTTTGTGCGTTTCAATAAATATTGCACTCGAACAACGGACGATTTGACCATTGCTCTGCCTCTCAACATGTCCATAATCAAGAAATAATAAACGACCTGATAACAGTTATAATAATAGTTATAGCATAATATGAAATATTTTGCCTCTGCATGTTGTATGGCACTGTTAACGATTTCACGATATTAACTCGATTAGCGATTTTGTTCTGACGACGCCCTTGTAACGGCATGGCGGTGTTACGGCGTCTTAGAAATTGTCGATGTCATTATTATTATTTTTTTGCCCTGAGGTACTTAGTTCCCCCAGGGTCTTAGATATTATTATTATTATTATTATTATTATTATTATTATTATTATTATTATTATTATTATTATTATTATTATTATTATTATTATTATTATTATTATTATTGTCAACCCAATCCTTCCGTTGACAATCCTTCTGATTAAATCCTTGTTCTCTGTCTACTTAACGCCTATTTAAAGTTCACCTTTTGAACACTAATTCTACGTATAAGTATAACCTGAATTAATCAGCAACACAGTTTAATATCTTTTAGTTTAATAAGAAACAAACAGACAGAACTCAATTCGATTACAACTCAACTAGTCAGCCACACTACTACAGCGAACACACTCGAATTCAAACTTCTCTAGTCAGCATAATTCTTCGCGCCTCTTGACACACCTGTCTTCTGTGCGCCTAAGCGAACTCTAATAATATACATATAGCGCGCCGCTGCCGATGTCGGCCGGCCGCGCGTGTCACTAAGACTAAACGTTATACATCTATCATATATACATATACACGTGAAACTAAAGTAAACGCACTAAATATATACACTAACATCTCGCACTGCAAGACTGTACACAAAACTCAGTTCACATTACCTCCTTCCTTTTTCTGGAATTGAGCAAATTAAATTTCAAAATTTGCGAAATTACCAAAATACATGAAACATATATATATATCTAACTAATTAATGAACAGTCTTACGATTACTTATAACCCAGCAATAATATTCAATCTGCCCTTCTTGTACTTCACCTCAACATCAAAAGTTTGTAAGGCTAACGCCCAACGCACAAGTTTAGCAGACTTAGACATTGACTCAGTCAAATATGTAAGAGGATTGTGATCAGTAAAAATGAAAATTTTTGATCCAATTATAATTTCTTTTAACTTGTTTAAAGCCCAAACAATAGCATAGGCTTCCTTTTCCACAGTAGCCCATCTCTTCTGGGTATCAGTTAATTTCTGACTGATAAATGACACAGGGCGTTCTATTCCCTTGTCGTCCATCTGTGTTAAAACAGCACCGACTGCAAAGTCACTACTATCGCAGTACAAATTGAATGGTTTTCCCACTTCAAAAACATATAACACTACTTTGGATCGCACAGCCTCTTTAAGTAAATCAAATGCTTGCTGATGTTCAACAGTCCAATCAATCTTATCAGAAACACGTTTACTAGTTAAATCAGATAAAGGTTTCGCAATCTGTGCAAAGTCCTTAATAAACTGTCTGTAATAATTAAAAAATCCAAGCAGTTGCTTAACTTGCTTCTTAGTTTCTGGGATCTTCAAATTAGTCAAACTTTCAATTCTGTCTGGATTCATCTTTATCTTACCAGACCCAACCACATGACCGATAAACCTTACTTCACTCTTACCAAATATGCATTTTTTCAAATTCAAAGTAACGTTATGCAATCTCATTTGCATCAAAAATGCATCTAGATGCTGCAAGTGAACTTTCCAACTGCCAGAATGCACAGCAATGTCATCAACATACGGTTCTGCAAAGTCACTTATAGGCTGTAAAACTAAATTTATCGCCTTAACAAAAGTTCGGCCTGAATTTATCATTCCAAAAGGAACACGAGTAAATTCATACAGTCCATTATGTGTTACAAAAGCTGTCTTCCATTGATCAGATTGTTTTACAGGACAAGTCCAATAAGCACTTCGACAGTCCAAAATAGAAATCACATTAGACTTTCCAACTTTGTTCAAAACGTCTCTGACAATCGGCATAGGATATTTACAATCCACTGTGAATGAGTTAATGTATCTGTAGTCACAGGCAAGTCTTAAAGATCCGTCTTTCTTTTTAACAATTACCAAAGGGCTTGCCATTCTGCTCGATGATGGTTTGATAATGTTTGTTTTTAACATTTCTTTGATCTGACGTTCCACTTCTGCTCGATAAATCAAAGGAATTCGGTATGCTGCAAATTCCTTTTCACGAAATCCTGGTTTTAGTTCAATTTCGTGTTCGACCAATGTACATAATCCGGGTTTTTCTGAAAATCTGTCACAGTATTTGTTCAAGACGTTCAACAACTGTTCTTGCTGAGTTACTGTCAAATGGCTAATTTGTTCAGGATCGAGGTTAAGTGAATTCTTGTCATCTTGAACCTCGTTCCTCATTGGTAATTCAACCACTGAACCAAAATCTTCATCTTCTTCAACGATTAGACCACAACTTAATGCTCGAGAAACATATTTTCTGATCTTGTTGGCGTGAATTATTTTTCGACCATTTTCACCCATATCAACTAAATAAGAGTACTTTGATCTTCGATGTATGATCGTACATGGACCATGCCATCGAGAAATAAGTTTGTTTGTTGACGTTGGATACAAAACTATGACTTTCTCACCAGCTTCAAATTCTTTGTGCTTTGCTCTCTTGTTATACTGATTCGTGTATTGTAATTGCTTTTCTCGAGAGTAAGATTCTGCAAACAATAATGCTTTCTCCATATTTTCTTTGAGTTCTTTTAAATACTTTTCTGGTTTAACTCCAACATGAGGTGGTAAGTTTATTTCTCTAGTCCAACTCTCTTTTAATATTGCCAATGGTCCTCTCGGAATTTTCCCATAGACAAGCATATATGGTGATACTCCAGTAGTTGCATTCGGCACTTCTCGTAATGCCCACACTGTGAAAGGAATTATCTTATGCCATTTCCTCGGGTTGTCTATTATCACATGATGGATCATCTTTTTAAATGTCTGATTCCATCTTTCTACTAATCCAGCAGCTTCTGGGTGTCCTGGTGTGTCGAATCGTGGACTACAGCCCATTAAATCGAGAAATTCTCGCTGTGAAGTTCGTTCCTTGGTCACTTGTAATCACGGACGGCACACCAACGTTCATGAATAGTTCCATCAACGCTTCACACACAGCCTTCGCTGTCAGCGATTTCAATAAAAAGATTGTAGGCCATCTGGTGCACGAGTCCACAATGCATAAACAATACTTGTGACCTGCAGCAGATACTGGATCGATCGGGCCAACGAGGTCCATCGTCATTCTCTTGAAGGCGACCTCTTCTCTTGAGACCGGAGTGATAGGTACTCTATCCATCACCAGTCTCTTCGGGGGCGTGGGTTCGTATCCCACCGCTGCCACCAATAATGTCAACCCAATCCTTCCGTTGACAATCCTTCTGATTAAATCCTTGTTCTCTGTCTACTTAACGCCTATTTAAAGTTCACCTTTTGAACACTAATTCTACGTATAAGTATAACCTGAATTAATCAGCAACACAGTTTAATATCTTTTAGTTTAATAAGAAACAAACAGACAGAACTCAATTCGATTACAACTCAACTAGTCAGCCACACTACTACAGCGAACACACTCGAATTCAAACTTCTCTAGTCAGCATAATTCTTCGCGCCTCTTGACACACCTGTCTTCTGTGCGCCTAAGCGAACTCTAATAATATACATATAGCGCGCCGCTGCCGATGTCGGCCGGCCGCGCGTGTCACTAAGACTAAACGTTATACATCTATCATATATACATATACACGTGAAACTAAAGTAAACGCACTAAATATATACACTAACATCTCGCACTGCAAGACTGTACACAAAACTCAGTTCACAATTATTATTATTATTATTATTATTATTATTATTATTATTATTATTATTATTATTATTATTATTTTATTTTATTTTTTTCCCCCCGAGGTACATATGATCCCTCGGGAGTTCAAAAATTAGGGGGGCATTGTTCTGGAATTCACTCTGAGATGTACAGCCTCCTCATCGACACTTACATTCGTGACCCATATGAAAGGGTCCGTCTGTTTGCTGCCATTGAGATGGTTCCATGTGTATTATTATTATTATTATTATTATTATTATTATTATTATTATTATTATTATTATTATTATTATTATTATTATTATTATTATTATTATTATTATTATTATTATTATTATTCATGACAACAGCACAGAAACAATGCAACAGAAGCCAGCGGGTAAAAAGCCACAAGTTTAGTAAACATTGTTTTGGCTGATATACACGAAGCCGATGGTTTAGAAGGTTTTTGGAAAACCCACGCTCGCGCAATAGTGAACAGTTTTGAAGATACGATTGCATAAGAGCGGGTTGTCCCGAGGCGCACGACGTGGGCGATGAGTCATAGGCATATCCTATCGATTTGACTTCTCTTGCCTTGCAATTCCCACACCTTACTTTTTCGACCTGGGTCCGGGACTTGGGGGTCATCCTGGACCAGGAACTTGCATTTACGCGGCACATAAACCTTCTCTCCCGCAGCTGTTATTACCAGCTCCGGCAGCTGAAGGTGATTTCCCGTTCTTTGTCCTCTGGTGCAGCTTCCACACTTGTCCATGCATTTGTTGTTTCTCGACTGGACTACTGCAGTGCCATATATAACGGACTGCCGGCCTGCCGGATTGAGCCCCTGAATAGAATCCTGCGTTCTGCTGCCCGCCTTATAGGCCGCATCCCCAAGTTTGGCAGAGTGTCTGCGTATATGAGGGATGTCCTACACTGGCTCCCCTACCCGCAACGCATCACTTATCGAATCTCTGCCTTGGTTCGGCGATGCTTTGAAGGCGTGGCCCCTCCATACCTGCGGGAGCTCTGCTGTCCCACTTCATGTTCGCAACGTCGTTGCTCTCTCCGCTCAGCTGCGCAGGCTGAACTTATTGTTCCCCGTGCGCGGACAGCCATACAACAGCGCCGTGCCTTCTCTGTGGCTGGTCCCATGACCTGGAATGGGCTCCCTACCAAACTCCGCCAAATACCGATTGGTCATTTCACCTTGTTTCTTACTGTTCTCAAAACTGCGTTGTTCGACCGTGGTTGGGCTGGGAGCGCTCCTGAGTAGGCAATCTTGAAGTCTTGAAGGGGCGCTATAAAAAACTGCTTTAATAATAATAATAATATCCAGTCTTGTCTGCTAATGTGGTCAAAAAAGTGCATATAAGGAGGTCACAAATGCATTGTTTAGAGCGCGCGAAAAGACTTGGCGGATAATGTTACATTGATTCGCGTGTGCAGACAATTTTATGTCGACCTCCAGAAGTACTATTCTCATTGTCTATTCCTCCATCTCTTCCTTCTCCTCTTACTCCTCTCCTCCTCTTGAGCCCTCTCTTCTTCCTGATCTGTCTTTTCCTCCTTTCCTTCTCCTTCTTCCTCCTTTTCCTCTTGTGCTTCTTTGCCTCTCTTTTCTTCCATTTCTCCTCTTTCTCCCCTTCCTTCTGTTCTTACTTTTTTCCTTCTTCTCCTATCCTGTGTCCTCCTCTTCCTTTGTCTTCCTTCTCTTACTGTTCCTTCTTCTCCTTGTCTTCTCTATAACGTCAATCTATAGCTCGATCCGTAGGCCTACATAGGAACCTTAATATAGGACGTGGCACCCGTTCAAACTGACAGCGGTGGTGAAGGATCTCATCCGACCAATTCATTGGATGATGATCGAGCAGGGTCGAGGCCATACTGTCGCTCTATAAAAACATTTACATTTACCTGACGAGGTGTTAAGCCCAAGACAGAAGAGTCTTTGAGTTGATTGAACAAGTGATGTCATCTACAGAATGCCTTGCGCCATCTGTCGATAGTCTTGACTCCATCTAACGACGTCCGCCGTCATATCAACGAGGCTTTGGGCGTCGTTCGATGGCAGCAGCTGCCGGACCAACAGCGCCGTCTATTTCTCTGCTAATACGGCCATCTAGTGAAAACATAATTCAAATGGAAAGCACGAAACGTTATAGTCTGGTTCGCTAGGAGACGCCAGTGAGGAAGAAATCTCCGAACTTTCCGCCTACTCCGAAGTAGGCCTACGTGTAAATACTCCAACGCACCTTTCCGATTCATTAGACAGCTCGAAGTTATAGCTGTTCGTTCAATTGAATACCGTCAACCACATGTTCCATCTGATCTTAGGCAATTATTTGTCTCTGTCTCGATCATCCAGTAATCCTGGTCGTAGGTTTCCTCTCCTCACTCTGCTCCAACCAGAACTTCCGCAGCAAGCATAGAACCTTCGCTGTGGTTGGTCCAACTTTCTGGAATAGATTGCGACATGAGCTCTTTGGTCTTTCCTCACCTCTATTACATAAGCACTTTTGAAACCGCTTTTTTCGATCCTGGTTTCTCGCCTCTGATAGGTTTCTCTCGTACGCTGCTGCCTCATAGCGTTCGAGTCTCATATAAATATAATTTGCCTGCGTTTAATAAATCACTTAGTCTTTCTTTTTTAGCCGTTGCTGGACTGGGAGCGCTCTTGAAGGGCCACTAAATAAATTTTTAGAATGAATGAATGAATGAATAGAGGGTAGTGGGAAGTGTAAAGGTAGTGAGAAGTGAATATAGAGGGTAGTGGGAAAAGGTAGGCGGCAGGCCTAGGCCTAGTGGGAAGTGAATATAGAGGGTTGTAGGAAGAACAAAGATAGTGGGAAGTGAATATAGAGGGTAGTCACCGTAGTGTGAAGTGAGCACGGGGAACACACACCCGCAAAACTCCTCGAAGCAGAATTTATCAACGTGTGGGACTGGAAGTCCTACTCACACAGATGGAAAGAAGGACGTGCAATAGTGAGACATTTAAAATGGCGCCTTTATATTTCCCCCATATCCATGCCCCCATGGTGGAAAAGACGTGGAGATTTGTCACAGCACTTCGAGGAACTTAAGGAGAGCTGGTGCATAATCTGTAGCTCTATAGATTTGCGAGATGTAGAATGTATACGTGAAGAGAAATTCTGCGCTAAAGAAGGCACACAAGAAGGGAACGACTATTGTCGACAGTTGCGTCTAACCTCCCCCACCGCACCTAGAATGGGTGAATACACCCCAACTCTGGCCGACTTATATATAAGAAGTCACCCAGAACTGTAAATAAATTTATAACATAGGCGTAATTCATGGGGGCTACGAGAGGCACCCGTACCCAACTTTTGGACTGGAGAGTATCCTCCACTTTTCATGCTCATTGCTTTTGCTCATTATTGTTTTATCTGCGGAAGCGCTCAAGATTCAAAACAATTGCCGAGCATTATCATCAGTGTGATCACCATTATCATCACTCTCATTGTTATTATTATTATTGTCGCTATTAATATTATTATTATTATTATTATTATTATTTTTTCCCCGAGGTACATGTAATCCCTCCCTTATTACTATTATTATTATTATTATTATTATTATTATTATTATTATTATTATTATTATTATTATTATTATTATTATTATTATTATTATTATTATTATTATTATTATTATTATGATCATCATCATCATCATCATCATCATCATCATCATCATCATCATCATCATCATCATCATCATCATCATCATCATCATTATTATTATTATTATTATTATTTTTATTATTATCATCATCATCATCATCATCTGAATCTGAATCTGAATCACAAACACCCGAATCATCATCATCATCATTAAGCCGATTAGTATTATTATACTTGTAATATAAACGATGCCGTTATCAATCAATCAATCAATCAATCAATCAATCAATCAATCAATCAATCAAACAATCAATCAATCAACCAATCAATCAATCAATCAATCAATCAATCAATCAATCATAGAATTACAATTATTTAACAGTCGCGAAGCTGAAACAATGAGAAATTTGACACTCCCAAATTTCTATACCAAACTTACGCCTTTGAGTAAAGGCCTATTTTTACGTCATTTCAATTATGAAACACGTTTTTGTTAGTAAATTTAAATTTTAAGAATAAAGGTCCTTTTTACGTCACTTTAATTATGAAACACGTCTAATGTATAGGCCTACGTTTTAATTTTAAAACCAAAGACCTATTGTTACGTCACTTCAATCATGAAACACATTTAGTATTTTTTTAGAGTCTGTTATGGAATTTAGAGGAGAAAAGGTGAACACAACTGGCTCAATCTAGGTCTTTTGCCTCCATTGGCCCTGCTCTTTGGAATGAGCTTCCTCCGTACGTTCGTTCTTCTATTCTCTCAGGTAGCGTCTCTTCCTCTTTTAAGTTTCTTAAAACTTGCTTTTTCTCTCGGGGTCTCTCGCACTGGGAGCGCTTCTGAATGGCCCTCCTGCTAGAAGCGCTTTATAAGTATCCAAATACAATACAACTATTATACAGATATATGCTCCAACATCGATAGCAACAGAAGAAGAACATGATAGTTTCTATAATGATTTGCAGAGTACAATGGATAGAACTCCGAAAGGAGATGTACTGATAACCATGGGGGACTTTAACGCGAAGGTGGGGCAATGCAAAGGAGATGATAGAGGAACAATGGGTATTCATGGACTGGGTGAACAGAATGAAGCTGGGGAAAGACTTGTTGAATTCTGCAAAGGGAATGACTTGAGAATCATGAATACATGTTTTGAACAACCAAAGAGAAGACTGTACACATGGACGTCACCGAATGGGAAATATAGGAATCAGATTGATTACGTTTTGGTCAATAAAAGATGGAACAGTACGATAAGAGATGTGAGAACTAGACCAGGAGCGGATTGTGGTACCGACCATGAGCTACTGGTAGCAACACTGAAAACGAAATTAAAAAAGCTGAAGAAAGGAGATCGAATGACTAGATACGACTGCAAGGGCATTACACCGGAATACAGGATGGAAATAAAGAATCGATTTGAAGTACTTGAGAGAGATGAGATAGAGGCGGAAGATGATTCGAACAACACATGGGAGAGAATGAAGAAAACCATAGTTGAAGTTGCTGAGAAACATATCCCAAAGAAGAAGAAAATCACAACTACAACTTGATTGTCGAGTGAAGCTGTGGGCATGGCAGCGGACAGGAAGGCTGTAAAGAAAGCAGGCGACAAAGATAAGGTAAGGGCACTGAATAGTGCCTTCCAAAAACAAGCTCGGGAAGATAAAGAAAAACATTTAAATGAAATGTGCAAAGAAATGGAAGATGAAGGAAGGAAAGGGAGAGTTAAAGAATTGTTTTCAAAAGTAAAGGAAATAACGGGAAAATTCACACCTAGAATGGGCTCAATGAAGGCAGGAGATGTAAACGTAATATGCGACGAAGAGAAGATGAAGAAAAGATGGAAAGAATACACAGAAGAGTTATATAGTATAGATAAACGAGTCAAAAAAGAGCAAATTGATGTTACAGGGTATGAAAAGGAACCGGAGGTTATGGAAGCAGAGGTAGAATGGGCAATAAAACAACTCAAAGATAATAAGGCGCCGGGTCATGATGGAATACCTATAGAACTGATAAAAGCAGGGGACGATGCAATGATAAAAACAATAACAAAATTATGCAATCAAATATGGGCAACTGGAGAATGGCCGAATGATTGGAAGAAGTCGATCTTCATACCGATATTCAAGAAAGACTACGCGAGGGAATGCGAAAATTACAGGACGATAGCAATAATATCACACACTAGTAAAATATTACTGAAAATAATCCACAAAAGAATGGAAAGCACAATAGAGAGGGAACTTCCGGTGAACCAGGCTGGTTTCAGGAAATCTCGAGGAACTAGAGACCATATTGCCAACCTAAGGTGGATAATGGAACGGCAAAGGGAGTATGGACAAGAGGTGCACATCTGCTTCATTGATTATAGTAAGGCATTTGACTGCATTAACCACGATTTAATGTGGAAAACCCTACTTGAGATGGGAATTCCGAAACACTTGATATGGCTATTAAGGGGACTATATGAAGATCAGATAGCGGTGATAAGAACAGAATACGGAGACACTGATCAATTCAATATCAAGAAAGGGGTGAGACAGGGATGCATTTTGTCTCCATTCCTGTTTAACTTATATGCTGAAAGAATAACGAGAATGGCGGAAATGGAAGGGGCAAAAGAGGGAGTAAAAATTGCGGGAAGGACATTGAACAATCTTAGATATGCGGATGATACAACACTAATGGCAAAAAGAAAAGATGAGTTGATAGAATTAATAAGAAGGGTAAGGAGAGAAAGTGAAAAGCTGGCTTATACTTCAACATAAAGAAGACAAAAGTCATGACAACAGCAGAATGCGATACTTTTGAGATTGACGGAGAAGAAATAGAGGTGGTAGAAAGCTTCACTTTCCTGGGATCATTGGTCGAAAAAGAAGGAAAATGTGATACAGAAATAAAACGAAGGATTGCGATTGGGAAAGCTGCAATGATTGGACTCAGGGCCGGCGCCAGAGTATTTGGCGCCCTAGGCGAACCTGTCGCACTGCGCCCCCACGTACTAAGTGGGATAACTAATTAATATTAAATTAACTAAGTTAATATAACCTTCACACAGGAATGCAACTGAATGTTGCATCTTTAATTTTTAGTACAATCGATTCGTGGTTCATTATAATCACCTACGAATCGTTAGGCCTATTACTTCTAAATTTTAAAAAAATATGACACTTGATAATTTCTAAATTTAAAAGGTACCGGGTATCCATAATTATTATAGTCTGAAAACTGCATAAGCTATGCAGCCTATGCTGTATGGTCTAGCTGCAGCACGTTAAATGGGAATTTAAAACGTAAATATTAAATAATGAGACAGTGCATTATTGTCGTTTGAACACTTTGGAACTCCTACGGCTACGTGTACTAAGTCCTAGTCCTACCTACGCAGTGCGTCTGATTTAAGGCGAGCGATCGATCGCTCTTCTTGGTCGCTCGCCTAGCAAAGGTACCGGCGAGCGATTTACCGCTCGCCTAGCCGAAGGCTACTCATCTTCGGTGACAGTCGGTCGTCGCTCGCTGAGTTTGAGTTAGACTCCAAGACGATAGACGAACCTGGAACCAGACCATTATTAAATTTTATTTACCTAATTGAGATTACTTTAATGTACTTAGCGATGAATGCGTGACGTGACCTGTCCTAATTACTGCTGACTGATGACTCCAATTTTGTGCAATATGATTGGCTATAACAACACCGCCGGCACTTCACGCCGCGTGACATCATCCGTAACATCACCAATTTCGGATATTATTTTAAACAATAATGGCGGCGAAGATGAGAAAGTCGAATAAAAATGTACAGTTGAGCACGTAGGCCTATCTGTCATGGAAATTAGGCGACTCGTTCGATGTCGATGTAGTCGAGGTAGAAAACCGTCGAACTGTGAACAAAATTTACTGCAAGTCCTGCCGAAATCACCCCGATAAATGGATTGCCGGCTGAAAGGTCAAGCTAAAATTGAGTGTTCAACGTATGCCGAAGGCTCAACCAAAGTTGTGAAAAATGCCGACTCACGTCATCTTACGTCAGTGGTAGGATATGTTTCTAGTGAATGTTCATTCATTCATTCATTCAGAGAATTTTTATAGCGCCTCTTCAAGAGACCTACTCAGATAACGGAACTGAAGTGAGATAGGCCTTCTAGATGAGTACTATATGCAGCTATACGAAAAATTACGAATACGATGCACAAAATACGCTGTACACAAGAGCTCCCGAGATCGACCGCATATCGCTCGCCTACTCGATCCAGCGCGATCGATTTTCAACCCGCCTACTATTTTCAAATCAGACGCACTGTACCTACGTACGATTAAGTCTATGCATGGGCGTCCATTTTTCTGGGGGGGGGAAACTTTTAAATAGTTGTCACAGGGACTAAATAGGGTGTCGAAATTAAGCAACCGATCACTGCATCTTCGACGCTCGCTCCCTCGGCGCTGGCTCCCTCTCGATCCTCTGGCGCGGATTCCAACATGCGAAAATATTCATAGACATTCATTGTCGAAAACTATTATGACAATTAAATTTTATACGACTGAAATCTGACCTTATTCTTCAAATAACAATTGCAATCGTCCAAATTGATTTATTACTCTATCTATGAATCCGTCTTTGTTGTCTGAAACTTTTTTCGATGTACACTCATAATAGCCTACAGAGACCTGATAAACGGTCGTCACTTGTCGTTGAACGAATCCATGTTTTGACCCGCCTTCTATGGTGCATATATATGTTGTTCAAATTAAACTTTTACTAAGTTCGTGTTAATGCAGCCAATCGACCCCGTCCGAACCTGTTATCTCGCAGCGGTCGGCTAAAAACAACACGAGCCGGTGGTAAAGGGAATACGATACCAATTAGCCGACAGTCCGACACGGCTGAAGGCATAAATACAGTCTCGGGGTTTACAATATGAATCTCCATAATTATTACCCAGAGAGAACTCTAGGCCTATACGTTAAATTTTCAAAGATATGCCTAAACAAAGACATAGGTCCAACTTGTAGAGCGTATATCGTATTTTAACGGTCGGTACACTACTCACGTTGAAAATCGTGTTGTAATAATCATAAAAACCAAAAAATCAAAATTTCTCTGCAAATATGCGCAAAATCCAGGGAGCGCGCCCCCTGTGGACGCCCATGAGTCTATATATAGGCTACTCTATACAAACATATAAGGTCATTTCAATTTCTTTATCTTTAGCAAATGTAGAAACGAGTTCCATCAGTCTCCATCAATATCATGTTCAATTGATAATTAGTCTAACAAGACTTAGTCTTTCTTGCAGCATGGAGGTTCGCAAATTATGTTTTTTTTATCAACTGGAGCTTCGAGAAGCTTAATTCTGTCACCACTAGCCACAGAAATGTTGACGTTTCTTATTTTCGTGTAATTCATTTATTGATAAAGAAAATGGTGGCAAACGGTGGCAATGTTTAAAAAATATTTCTTTATGCAGGCTAGCTTTTCTGCCGCCCCCAGAATTGTGCCGCCCTAGGCGGCCGCCTAGTTCGCCTAATGGTTAAACCGGCCCTGAATTTTAATTTGGACTGGAAAAGATATGGAAGGACAAGCATGTGAGCATAGATACAAAAAAGGCTCGTGAGAGCTCTAGTCTTTCCAACGGTTCTGTATGGGTGTGAGTCGTGGACAATGACAAAGAACATGGAGAAAAAGGTCAACGCATGTGAAATGTGGATATGGAGAAAGATGTTGAGAATATCATGGACAGAGAAAAGGACGAACGAATCAATACGAGTGGAGATTGGTGTCGAGAATGAAGAGTCATTAAAACAAAAAGCGACAAGATTGAAGCTTGGATTCTTTGGTCATGTTATGCGATCTGATGGGCTAGAAAAGGAAATGATGTTGGCTTGTGGTGAGGGGAAAAAAAAGACGGGGTCGACCAAGGAAGAAATGGATGGATGAGATTCACGATGTTACTGGCATGAATCTGGAAGCACTAAGAGACCTGACTTCGAATAGGAAGCAATGGAGAATGTGTGTCATGGCGATCGCTAGAGCTCCAGGAGTTGACAGCACAAGGTGACAAGGTGTTATGGAATAAAGGCTTTGTTACGTCATCTTAATTATAGAAAATGTATTGTCATTATAAATTTACATTTAGAGAATAAAGGCCCTTGTTACGTCACTTTAGTTATGAAGGAGTCAGCTGTCATTAAGTTTAAATTTAGAAAATAAAGGCTTTTTGTTACGTCATTCCAATTGTTAAAACGTCTATTATTTTTGATCTCAGATTTAGAGAATGCAGGCCTTGGTTAAATTATTTAAATTGAAAAGTCTATTGTTATTAACTTTAGAGTTAAATAATTAAAGACTAGCAATTGTTACGTACGTCATTTCGATTATGAAAGACGTCTATAATTAGTAATTTAGATTTAGAAATAAAGTACGTCTTTGTTAGGCCTACGTCACTTTGTTAGGCCTACGTCACTTCAATCATGAAAAATCTATTAATGTTATTAAGTTTAAATTTAGAGAATACAGACCTATTGTCACGTCACTTCAATTATGACCGACACACGTCTCTTCAATAATGAAAAACGTCTATTGTTAGCAGTGTTTTTTTCCAGCCTGAACGCGCCGGAACGGCGTTCCGGCACCTTTTTTCAGCTACTAAGAAATAATTTATTTATTTTAATAATAAAAGCAATAATTTAGTTATTTTAATTGAATTTCAATGTTGTGAACTGTTTTCAGTGTTTATTGAGACCCCTCCAAACCCCCAATCCCGTTTTCTCGGAATTTTAGTCCTTCCATAATTGTTCAGTTCCGGAACCTTTTTTTCTAGAAAAAAGCACTGATTGTTAGTAATTTTAAATTATTATTATTATTATTTTCATTATTATTATATAATTATTATTGTTATTGTTGTTATAGCCATTACTACGCAGTCTACGCTCATTGATCATTAGGCCTATCATTATTATTAGGCCTTTATTTATTTTTATTATTATTGTCGTCATCATCATTAATGGCGCCAAATATAGATTCATTGCTATTGGGCGCTAGGCCCTATTACAATTATTTAACAGTCTTAACGATGCCAAATTTGGTACCCTCCCACTTTCTAGATCAAAGTTACGCCGCTGCTTTTTAATATACATCAGCATCATGCGTGGTCCATTGTCCATAACAAAAGTTACCACAAGCTAAACACTGAAATAAGAAGTTATTATACTATAAATTAAATTCCTCCCCCCCCACTTTTGGCAACCGTACGTGGGAGATCGTTCTACCAATCCTCAAGAGTAAGAATGACGCATATTAGAAAAACACGTCCAGAGGATAGGTGTTTCTAAATTCCTCCTCGAACACTCACAGCGACGACTGCCAATCATTTCCTGCATAATCAGGCAATATAGGGCCTAGCCTGGTCTGTACCCCCAAAGGTGGTACAGACGCTATGCATGTCTCATCGGTAGACGTCACCGATAAACACTGAAATAACCCTGTTTCGACTAAGGCGCCATCCTCAGGACGTAGCCAATACTGCGGCCGCAGTGGGATACCGAGACACAGTGTTGCCTTTCTTAAGGAAACAGCTCAACCAGAACGGCCAGAACCTTCCTTCGGGGGAGTGGACACTATGCATGGCAAAGGTGGTGCAGACCGGCCATTCAATATCGGAAGTAGGCCTAGACAGGGCATGTAAGGTGGAAGGCCCTGCATGGGTGGATCGATCGAGTCATCTCGCAGTTATGATTTAGACCGCGCCACAGTTGTGTCCTTATTACTGCAGTTTTATATTCACTATTTGTAAAATGTGGGCGTTCGTCTGATCGTCTCGTACTACGACCTAACAGAGAATACTAACATAATTTATGTATTACTAACTTAAGTGGCTGGGGGCCTATGTATATTGCGTGATTATGCGGGAGATGATTGGCAGTCGTTGATGTGTGGAGTCCGAGGAGGAATTTAGAAACACCTTTCCTCTGGGCGAGTTTTTTTTCTAACATGCGTTATCCTGGTTTCTTGGGATCAGGTGCTTTTGTCTTCTGCCTCTTCTATGGGCAGCTGATTCAATGCTACACCTATTCCTCGCAATATGTGGCAGCAGAAGCCAAGGGCTCTGCTGGAGCCGTCCTATAGGCATCTCTCCTTTGGGCATTGGACTGATAAAGGTGTGTTATTCCCTCTGCGTGACTGCAGCTAGTGTTGGGAGGGGGGATATTGTCAAATGATAATTAATAAATTATCATATGAAAATATCTTTGTTTCACTGGCTACAGCGGCTGAACAGCCATCGCGTCTTGCTCGGTGTGAAGCCTTACAGCCCAGGGAATGGGAAGGGGTAGGGAAGGGAGAGCCCACAGGCCATCTGACTGCATCTGCCGTCATCCACCGTTGGCTGCTGAGCCTGCTGCTTCGGCGGCTGCTGCTAAGGCCCATCAATGGCCGGTGTGATGACAATTCAGCACACTTGCGAGAGTTGTTCCACGCAACATTGTGATTGGTTCGCGTGAACAATTACGTAACACTGCTGTTTGCTGCCACTTCATAATGTTTTCTCCTAATTACGACATGATTAGTGCAGACTAGTTGGATTACTGCTTGGGCTCAGATATGGACCGCGGGGCCTCTGGGGCAACTGCGGAGGGCCCAGACCCAAATCTGAAAAAGAGGGGCCCGCTGAGATCTGGTAAAGTATGAACGGTCGACCCATTTAAGTTATCTGCGGAGGGTCAGAAATCATGTGAACATATGCCACTGGTTGGGTTTCTATTTTCCACTTAGGCCTGAAAGAATAATGTTAAAAATCATTTTGCAAAGAATACAACAGAACAATTCGCCAACCCTACCTCAGTCTTTCTCGACTCCCAAGGTCACTATATATAGTCATCTCACGTTCTCCAACCGAGCCATATACAACACTGCACCACGACCTCTGGTGAAATCTCGATCCCTTTTGATTGCCACAAGCAAATTTTCGGTTCCTCCATCATCCTTGTTAATCACCATGGGCGGCGATCCCGGGAAGTCGAGGGGTCAAGTACCCATCTTTAGCAGTGGGGGACACAGTATGCAGTTCCCACACACATTTTGAAGAAACACTAAAATAATCAACAAATTTTTTCACCTCGTTTTGACCAGATCAGCTCAAAAGTGTCCCGTGTCCCTCATCTGTCAAACAAAATCGCCGCCGCTGTCAATCACCCACCATCATCTGTCTCAGGCTCCCCTATCTATCACCCTGGGCTTAATCCCACACAAACTGGTCTCACCTCTTCAAGAATTCATACCCCGACTCACTGATCCTCCGACTTTCAATTCTCGACATAAACGGACAACCGTAATCGTAATCGTAATCTCCAAACTTCTAAAGCGCCACTCGAAGGCCAAGCGCAGGACACAACGAGCGCTACGTACAGATCAGAGGGGGTTTCCAGAATATAGTCCAAAAGAGGTCCAAGTCCGATTTCCAGGAGGCCAAACCAAATCAAAGGGGGTTTCCAGAGAGTAGTCCAAAAGAGGTCCAAGTCCAATTTCCAGGAGGCCAAACCAAATCAAAGGGGTTTCCAGAGAGTAGTCCAAAAGAGGTCCAAGTCCGATTTCCAGGGTACCAGATCAGTTTCCAGATAGTGGTCCAAAAGAAGTCCAATTCCGATTTCCAGGAGGCCAAACAAATCAAAGGGGGTTTCCAGAGAGTAGTCCGAAAGATGTCCAAGTCCGATTTCCAGCGTACCAGATCAGGATAGACAGAGCAGCTGTCAAGGCGGGTGTCGTTTACCCCTCTGATATGACGTAGCGCTCGTGAATAAGCTTGTGCCTTACGCTTAGCTTTCAAGTGGTCCTTTAGAAATGTGGAGTTTTCGATACGATTACATCAGCTAACAGTTGAGACACTTATAACTTAGCACGGATCATTCGCCGATTTAATAACACTCCAGATTTCCCATCGTTGCTGACTTGCTGTTATCTTACGATGCTATAGGCCTGTACTTGTAATTATTACATTGCATTATGTCCTGTATGAACAACAAACTGAGAGGGGTAGGAACCGTTTTCGTCCTTAACATATCTGGTACCACACCATTAGTCTATGCAGGCGGGGCTTAGGCAGACTCGACGGGTGCCCTCCACCCCGTCCTCCATCGTCCCTCCGTCCGTCGATCCGCTAGAGGGCCTGGCGAAAATAAACAGCTTCAGCCGCTGGGTCGGTTGCTCCTCGGTCTAGACCACTGGAAACGTTTAATGCAAATAACAATGATGAGAATAATTAACGTAATGACTTAACGTAGGCGAAGAAGTTCTGTGGAGTGGAAGAGATGTAGTCGACCTCTGTGGACGACGTGAGTCTGAGTCTTATTTATTAATTCATTTGCTGAATATGTTGATGTCTGCTTGGGTGGAGTTGGACTCTGTGCATATCCACCCTCGGATTGTTTACCACGCAGGACGACCGACCTTTTACCTTCCCTACTTTGTTGGGGCAAGGTAGTGTAATGTAAGGTAAGAGAAGGTTAGACCATTGGTTCATTCACATCATTTATATAGCGCCTTCGCGCGGCGCTCCCAGCCAAACCCCGGCAGAAAAGAACAGTTTTCGAGTGCTAATAGAAAGAGCATGCAGAATCTGTAGCTAATACAGCATGCAGATGCAAGGGGAGTCTGTTTCATGTGGGTTGACCCAACCGTCCAGAAAGCACTATGCTTTCTTGTGGAGTTGCATGCCAAAGGAACAACGAATTCACCTGGAGCAGTGAAACAAAGATTTAGCCGGCCAGCTAAACCAGAAATGGGGCAGCATAGCTGGCGAAAATTGCAACGGGCATTACCCAAATGACAGCACATGTTGAAGCTGTCCAAGGAGGCCAGAAGGAGGCCCATTTAGGTGGCACTACAGTAGTAAAATCTTGTTACTAATAAATGCATGGACAAAACTAAACGTAGCATTAAATAAGAGAGAATGAGAAATGAACCGCTAGGCCAGATCCATAACTGGTTTGTCCCTCTGGAAGAAAATCCCGCTAGAATACGGTGATAACCTGATCCATCCTCATATGAACTTGCCAAAACTCTCACCTCTAGCTATCTCTGTGCAGGTGTTTAACTCAAAACTGAAAAAAACTGCTCTTCCTCAAACTCCAGTCCTGATTCCTTCTCTTCCGCTTACCTCTGTCACCACCCCACTTCTAAACACCATGCACTGTAACTGTCTGACTGCAAGTCTGACCCAAAACCGAGTTTGACCTTAACCTTACCTGCTTATCGATTTTGTTTTGACTGAGCACCTGTGAACAAGCTGGTTCCCACAGCTTCGTTTCTTGGGTGTGTAGAATATGAAGATTACGATTATGATTAGGTAAGGTAATGAGGTCAGGTTAAGTTAGGTAATTTAAAGTCAGGTATAGGTAAGGGAAGTAAGATTAGGTAAGGTCAGGCAGGTCAAGGTAACATAAGGTTAGGTTAGGTAAGGTAAAAGGTAACAAGAGACAAGAGAAGGTTAGGTAAGGTAGTGCCAGGTAAGGTAAGCTTAAATGCTTATTACCTGATGTTATGTTTAGCAAGAAATGATGGTAAAATCTACCAACATATAGAGCTGAGATAGTTATCTAGAGGCATAATAGTGCCTTTTAGATGCCTGAAGGGTTAGTAACTTACCGGGTAGCGATGATGGTAACTGCATGGCATACAATGTTGTTGTTCATTGCGAGGATGATGATGTCAAAGGTGCACATCCACTGTAGCCTCACTTCTCGTTTCTCTCCTCTATCGCATTTTGACCTGGCTGTTCCAGTGGATTATGGGAGTTCTACGGTTTCGTTTGAATAATAATAATAATAATAAGACGATTTGTATAGCGCCGTAGCACAGCCGAGGCCGAAGGAAAGGGCGCTGTACAAAAGTTCAATGACAGTCGTATGATTGTTTGAAGAGATAGGTTTTGAGCTGTGATTTGAATGTCTCCAGAGATGACGTATTCTTCACGTGGTCAGGAAGACTGTTCCGTGCAGTTGGTCCAGAGACAGAGAAGGAACAGTCGCCAAACCTCGTAGAAGACCTTGGAACTTGTAGCAGATTTTTTGAAGAGGATCGTAGCCGACACCTATTCTGGTTGTCTGCTACCCGAATACAGAAGTCAGTGATGTAATCTGGCATCAGGTGATTCAGTGCTTTGTATGTTATTAAGCACAGCTTGTAGGTAATTCGCTGACGAATACGCAGCCAGTGTAGGTTGTCACGCAGGAGGTCGGTGACGTGATCGGATGATGTCCGGCCATAGATTAAACGGGCAGCACAGTTAAGTACCGACTGTATCCGCTCTAGCTGACAGGTCGGCAGACCCGCCAGTAGGCTGTTGCAGTAGTCAACCCTGGAGACAATGAAGCTGTTTACCAAGATGACGGCGGTTGAGGTTGGAATAAATCTGCGTATGGTTTTTATACGCCGCAGTTGGTAAAAACAGCCTCGAACTAGTTGACTCACATGGGTTGCCATGGTCATGCAGCTGTCAAAGTGGACTCGAAGTGATGTCTTAGGTATTATGATGATAATAATAATAATAATAATAATAATAATAATTATATTCTTTATTATTTCAAACCGACAGATGCAGTAAGATTACATTGAAACATGAAAGTACAATCAATATCTTAATTAAACACACGGTTTGGCAGCCATGCAAGGCGCCGCCCTAGAGGGGGGTTACGGGAATCGATCCGCATACCTTATGCTCTCCTGGCCATGAGTGTTACCACTACTCTATCCCCTCCCCTGGCGCTATAGAAGTCATTAGATTAGATTAGAAGGCAGGTGATGATGTTATTGTAAGCAGTCCTGATACTAAGGATGAGGAACATAGAGAAGAAATGATGGCATTAGAGTCATAGGTATTAAAGTCAAAGTCAGTCTGTGCATTTCTTCCACAGCCAGAAAAGTCAAAGGAAGCTGAGTTTTCATTAATAATATTAGTAGTGGTCTTATTAGGACAGGATTCAGATGGCATAGGCAGATTAACTGTCATTAAAGAACTGCTATAAATGATCAATAAGTGTTTAGCTACAGATTGGCACAGGTGTAGAAGCAACATGACTCAACGGTCATTAGAATCTAGGTCAAGTCGTAATGTGATGTGTTATCTTGGCTAAACACATCTAGATCATTAAGTTAAGTACCGACTGTATCCGCTCTAGCTGACAGGTCGGCAGACCCGCCAGTAGGCTGTTGCAGTAGTCAACCCTGGAGACAATGAAGCTGTTTACCAAGATGACGGCGGTTGAGGTTGGAATAAATCTGCGTATGGTTTTTATACGCCGCAGTTGGTAAAAACAGCCTCGAACTAGTTGACTCACATGGGTTGCCATGGTCATGCAGCTGTCAAAGTGGACTCGAAGTGATGTCTTAGGTATTATGATGATAATAATAATAATAATAATAATAATAATAATTATATTCTTTATTATTTCAAACCGACAGATGCAGTAAGATTACATTGAAACATGAAAGTACAATCAATATCTTAATTAAACACACGGTTTGGCAGCCATGCAAGGCGCCGCCCTAGAGGGGGGTTACGGGAATCGATCCGCATACCTTATGCTCTCCTGGCCATGAGTGTTACCACTACTCTATCCCCTCCCCTGGCGCTATAGAAGTCATTAGATTAGATTAGAAGGCAGGTGATGATGTTATTGTAAGCAGTCCTGATACTAAGGATGAGGAACATAGAGAAGAAATGATGGCATTAGAGTCATAGGTATTAAAGTCAAAGTCAGTCTGTGCATTTCTTCCACAGCCAGAAAAGTCAAAGGAAGCTGAGTTTTCATTAATAATATTAGTAGTGGTCTTATTAGGACAGGATTCAGATGGCATAGGCAGATTAACTGTCATTAAAGAACTGCTATAAATGATCAATAAGTGTTTAGCTACAGATTGGCACAGGTGTAGAAGCAACATGACTCAACGGTCATTAGAATCTAGGTCAAGTCGTAATGTGATGTGTTATCTTGGCTAAACACATCTAGATCATGTCATTATGTGACATATATTTTGGCTAAGCACATCTCTTACCTATATATGTGATCTTGCTAAACACAAACACATAATGTGACCTACATGTCGGCTAAGCACATATAGGTCAGGTAACAATGTTACCTATAGATTTTGGCTGAACGCATCCAGATCAGGTCATGATGTGACCTATATCTTCGCTAATCCAAGTCAGGTCATAATGTGACCTATAGTATATATTTTGGCTCATGACCCTGTTCTAGGTCAACTCAAGATGCTCATCCAAAATGAAGTGGAAATTGTGCTGTGAATTCTAATATTGAAATATTACGAAGAGTAAGTGATCAGAAACTCTCACACTGTGACCGCACAAGACTACCATGTAACAGAACGAGTTTCAATCACAGAAAAGAGACAAAAATCACAGATTATGTCATTGGGTTCTGGGTAATTATTCCAGAAAGATGTATCAACCATTACGAGGCTTTGATGCTGGACTCTGGAAGTTTGGGCCACTGGGACAACTAGATCCCCTTGTCCAGCAATGCAACCGGGTCTGCAACCAGGTGTGGATCAGTATGCAACTTCATGAGAGTAATAAGAAGGAGCACAGCCTGCTTGGCAGTCAAATAGTAGAGTTCCTCTTCTCACCTGAAACAGGATCTATGTCCAAGACTTGGTCTGCCACCAGTAATAGTGAAATAATCAGTCAACAGTCAGTACTAAGCAGATCGGTGTGTATGCCATATTCCTGGGTGAGTCTGGTTAAAGTCAACAGGGAAATCGGAGGAAACGCAGAAACCGCCTGCAGAGGAAATGAGTTCTTATTCGAGGTCAGGATCAAGAGGAAATGAGGTTTCAGTCGAGATCTGAATGTCAAATGGACACTGAAACCGGATTTTAATGCACACACACACACTCACACACACACACACAGTCGTTATCATCGTTTTGTAAACTGTGATGTAATGACAAGAAATCCGATGTAACACACCAACAGGGATTTCAGATTTAATTCAGCTTTGGAAGAAGACTTTATTGCAGTTGTGTTTTGATGCTTCTTCTGAAGATTAAAGAGATGGAGATTGAAATGCAGAATTCTCTTTGCTGGTTTCCTTACATCTTCATGTTGCAAAAGAGGAAAATAATTCTGTGTTGAAGAGAGAGAGAGAAGCATACAGTTAGAAGAGCAGATCACCAAGTTAGTCTCTTCCAACGTGAGAAGATGAAGACGAAGCCTTGCTGCAGGGTTTCATGGGTTTCATGCACATCTAGAATGTTCCTTGAAATGTGCTTCCAGAATTATTATTATATTATTACTATTATTATTATTATTCATTTATTAAGCACTACCATAGATCTAATGACCAAGTATCAGTCGATGGTGCTGAGCAGGTGTGAGTGAAGGACTAGCTCAAGGTCCCTACACACACTGCAACCATCTTAGGGGAGGAGACTTGAACCCGTACTCTTTGCATTACAAGGCGAGCGCTCTAACCACACTTGGCTACCATGTTATAGCTTGCATCATACGTTGCACGGACTTCTCGTTTATTATTGCATTGGTTGCACGTTCAGGCAAGAAAAGGATCTGTTTCAAATTGGGGCTTTATTAGCATATAAAACATTGAAGCCAAACACAGTGCTACTTCAATCAATCCTTATTCCAGACTGTTCAGTTAGATGGTCTGATTACCTTTCACTGGTTGTAGTGAGAGCTAGAACAGTTTATGCCTTAGGCATCTGACATCGGCGATATAGCAATTGCTAATTAATATTTAAAATACCTTTGAAATCTTCATTCCTTAATTAATTTGTAATTTGTGTTGCTTCAATATATCTAATGCACAAGGCATCAACCGATGGTACATCAAAACCAATCTGTAATCAGGAGATTAGTTCACTAAGACAGAGAGAGACAGCCTGTGGTGGATAAGCAATTTCAAAGAGGTAAGTCAGTTCTTGTTTTCGGTGTAACCAAAGAAAGGCAATCAGATGACCTTGTTGAACAGGGGAGGGGGACGGATGAATGGTAACACTCTTGGTTGAAGAACATAAGATCTCGAAAGACATGGTTCGATACCCGTAAGCTCCCTATAGGTCGACTCAGCCTTCCACTCTCTAGGGAGCAGCTGTAAAATGAGCGGGTGCCTAACAGGCTGCCAAGACTGTTTTCTATAAGCTCTTGATAATTGTACCATTATATGTTTCAATGTTACTTACTGCAGTTTGTCAGTGAGCTTGTCAATGAACATGATTATATTATATAATAGTGATTAGAATAAAGAATATGGGCCGAGTGCAAGTATATTGGTATGTCAGCGTTCAATCAATGGTCTATGAGCCAACTTTCAAACAAATCATTTCCTTATTTTGATGTATGGCTCTAGACAAAGAGTTCCAAACTCCGGAGTTTCAGTGTGAAGGAAGTTACAGTAATCGAGGTGACTTGAGAAGAATGCGTTTGCTGGCAATATGCTTAAAGACTTGGGCACATAATGCCTAATGCTTATGTGTCATGAATGTACCTATTATGACGACTTACAAGTAAGTATCGTTTACATAGTCGGTGAGAGACATAGTAGAATCAAAAACAATGCTCATATTACGAGCAACATCAGCCAACTCGGCAAGTGAGTCACCTAATTTAAAAGATTTAAGCCACTGAAATTCTGTCCTCCAATAGTAGAAATTCAGATATCAATCGGTTAGGGGGTAGAGTTAATTGGCTGCCTTCTAAAAAAGACTGCACGTCTTCGAAGCAGTGGACAACAGCCACAGATATGAGTTTCAAGACTTAATTATGATGGGTATCATATGTTATTGGGTATGGTGTGCTGTATAATGTAAACAAGAGGCAATGTTTCTAATGGTGTGATGTGTGATGTAAACAAGAGAGGACCAAGCACAGAACTCTTCAAACGCCATTCAAACAGATGGAGGGTGGGCATAAATATTCACAAACACTCTTAAAGTCTTTTATGCTGAATTACTTCGGCTTTCTGTCAATTGCACACTGCATATGATTGCTGAAGATGTTGTATCTTGCAGAACATCAGTTTCCCGGATCATCGTGAGTTCCTCGGTTGCCATGGAAACCAGCTCCCATCTTCTTCTCAGCTGCGTCATTCCATCTGGTGTCATCCTCTGACATGTCGGCTGACGTCTGCGATCATTATCAGCAACACACTTGGCGAAAAGACACTTGTGCCAACTGTCTGAAGCTACGCAAGCTGCACAGTCCCAACGCCAATCCACAACCGGCCAAGCGCCTTTCCAAGATATCGACCGTAAGAGAGGCATCTGCCGTCCTTGACAGGGATGAAACGCAGGCAATCGACGAAGGTCAAGTGGAAAACCAGAAGGAAGAAACTAGTCCGGTGAAAGTGAAACAGGCATCTGGTCCAGATGCCAAGCGACTGTCCGTTGTGGGCAGTCCAAAGCCTGCTCCAATCAAAGCGAAACCTTTGATCGTTTCTAAGCCAGAGAAAGCCAAGAAGCCTGGGACAATCATTGACAGTGGAGAGAAGACTGGTACGACTAAGAAAGTCGCAGATGAGCCGATCTCTCAAGACACGTCTTCTACATCCGACATAACACATGAAGCGGCAAGTTTGAAACAGGATGTTCGGATTGCTACAGGAGACAATCACAATGAAGCCTGTGATGTTGATTTGGATAGGGAGCCAGTTAACACAGCACAGAAAACGACCAAAGCCAGGCCACGTCCTCAGGTTACTCCACCTCAGGTTCCTGATCCAAGTAAAATCCCTAACACCACATTGACTAAATCATCGGTGGCCAAAACTGATGTGAAAACGTCGGTTAAACCAAAGTCCTCTGCTGTTGATGTGCTAGATTCGAGCACAAAACACATTTCATCTTCCAACTCCAAAGAGAAATCCTCTGGCTCCCACTACTACCAGATCTACGACATCTCGGCTTCAGGCTTATCGGGAACGCCTGATCCCATTGATGTTCCCGAACAGAATGGGGTTGCTGAGACGGGGAAAAGGACCGATGCCAAGGGAACACGTGCTAGTGTCTGTCGTGTGGTAGATGTTGTCGAGGAACCACAGAATGTGGCCATGCCGTATACAGTTGTCGATGTGACTGTGTGCCAACCCAATAAGGACCAACTGCTGAGCAAGGCTCCTCCACAGCTGCCTTTGACACCTGCTCCAATCAGAGACAATGGCGCCACCTCTGTTGCGCAGAACAGCACACTGCCAGCAAACAGACCCTGGTTGACACGGGATGGAACCGATTTGCTGAGACACACCACACTCAACAGCTCACCTAAATCTACGCATGACCTGTCGAAATCGGGTCTCACGAACTTGTCAACCGATTTGTGCCCAGGCGAAACTTCTTCTGCGAGGGGCACAGCTGTGCTTCCTCTTGACGGAAAGTTTCTTGTGGGAAAGATGGCGAATCAGGATTTATATGAAGACATTGCCAGCAGCAACCATGACAATGACAAGCATTCATCATCTTCATCTCTGAACAGCGAAATTAATCCAACACCGTCAGCGACTGTTGTGAAGTCGGCCGCTTTGGAGGCTAAGATGGCGGCTCTGTCTAAGCTTGATCTTAGCAGAGCAATTGCTCCACAAGCGATGTCAACGCTCCCTGCCAGAATGGACGATATAAAGCTGGACACCCTGGCTGCTGGTGATAAACAAGACCCAGGTGAAACAAGTGAGCTTAAGGCAGGTGAAATGGTCATTACCCTGAACAGGCAAGAGAAGGGCAGAAAAAGTGGTGGAAAATCATTCTTTCAGAAATTCCTTAAACGTGGCAACAAAGAGACGATGGCTGAGGCACAGAGCAAGTCGTTGTCTCTCAACATAAGCATTGAACCGATTCTGAACACAAAGCCCCCCGCTGCCTTAGGTCAAAGTTCACTGGAACTGGCCACCAAGAGCAGCGTCATTGTAGTCAGCAGTGACTCTCTTGTGAGCTCTTCCAGTCCTTCCAAGATGTCTTTGAACAAGCCGCCGTTACTTCCAATCACTTCTCCGGCTAAAAAATCGCTACCAACCAATGACATTTTAGAAGCAGGTGATTCTTCGGGTAATTCCAGCATTTCCTCTTCGGATGACAGCGGAAAAATTCCAGAGAAAGCATTGTCTGAGCAGTCAAGTGAGAAGCCTTTGGCTGACAAAGAAGAATCCATTTCCGGTGATTTTGCAAAAGTTCCACTGGCTAAACCTTCTGTTGCCCAAACGCAGTCACCGAAGACAGTTGGTATTGTCTCAAATGATGAGACCCCAGCCGAGGGTGTCAGAAACCCAACAAGGGAGTCTCTAACGGCTGCACGAGACAAACTCAAGTCTTGCTCTTCTTTATCGAAAATTCCAGATGGAACAAAACCGGTGGAAGTTAAGATGACATTTGCAGAGAGTCTCAAAGATGCTCTGGCACTGAAGATGAGTGAGAAAGATGCTGCTGGTAAGGATGCTGTGGTGGATGCGAGTCCCACGTCAGATGGAACTGAGCATGCTCTCAACTCTCTCAACTCGGGAAAATGCAAAGTCCAGAAAGATGCTCTTAAGCCAAGTGAGATTAATTTTTTATTTTTTATTAGTACTTGTGGGCATCATTGCTTTCGTGGTTGGCATCGTGGACATCTCATAGCAACAGTTGGGGTTCAAATCCCGGTCAGGATAACAGAGAATTCTGCTTTAATATTATCAGGTAGCAAACACAGCTATTAAATGAGTGCACTGTATGTATACAATGTATACTGTCAATGCAAAAATCAGTTATTCTCCTCCTTCCCTCCTCTTCCTCCTCCTCTTCAATGCAAAGATCAGTTCTTCTTCATCTCCTCTTCTTCTTCCTTCTGCTCCTCCACCTTCTCCTTGTTCTTCTTTCCTTCTTTTTCTTCTTAGAATTTCTTTTACATCTTTGCTTAGTAATAACCATCGACTGTTGCCTTCAGCAGTATTACAATGTTGCTCCTCCTCCTCCGTATCACTCCTCTTCCTCCTCCCCTTCTGCTATATGATATATCTTAAGTAAAATCGATATCTTAACGTTTTCCTTATCCCATATCATATATAACATTGCCTTCGTTTTTATTCTGTTTCGTGCGCCTCTTTGTATAACTTGTCTGTTAGCCACAGTGCGTTTGCAGGTGGTTCATTAAAGAACATACTTACTTACTTACTTACTTTGCTTCCTTCTTCCTCTATCTACTACTTCTGTGAGTGTTTGTGTCTTGGTTGGCATTTAATAAAATAGGCAATTAGTCGAATGGCATTCAAATCTTTTGTTTCCAACTCTTGTCCTTTGTTCTATAACAGAACATACTGTGTGCTCCTTATTCAGGTAAAGCTCCTCGAAAGATGATGGCCCCTCCTCCAATGGCTCCACCTCCACCACCTCCATCCATTTCTGCCAAAGACCAGGATGGATCTGGAAGTTCATCTTCACCGAAACACACTGGAAATCTGGCTGCAGAGACAGATCATCCTTCACAAAGTCTTTCTCCATCATTCCACGGTTCAATGACTTCACCAGGGAGGCAGACGAAACCAGGAGATTCAGCACGAAATGCTGCTGTGACGTTTCCTCTCTCAAATACACTTCCTCGGAAATCCTCGTCATCTTCCTCCACCAACTCAACCGGAATCAAGGTAAGGAGCCTGAGAAGGAATCCACAGTTTTCATGCAGAGTTACAGAAGGTTCAAGCATTGTGTATGTGTATATATATATATATGCACACATGTATGAATATATATATATGCATGCACAAATATATATATATATGAGTATATACCAGTATGTATGTATGTGTATATATATGCCAGTATGTATGTATGTATGTGTGTGTATGTATGGATGTATATACTTATGTATGCATGCATTTATGTGTATGTCTGTACATATTTGCAATTTATGTGTTTGTGTAACTGTGTATGTGTGTGTATGTATGCAGGTATGTATGTATCTAGGGATGTATGTATGTATTTATGTACTTAAGTGCTAGGTCAGTCGATGTACCTGTTTGTACCTATATGTACCTGTGTGGACGTATCACGAGATACTCATACCTCTGCAAAGCATTCTGTCGATGGTTTTCTCATCTAAATAAGTGCAACCTAAGATTGGCTGAAATTTTATTAAGCCGAGTCAAGTGCAGCATTGTTGTTGTTGCTATTGTTGTTGTTGCTATTGTTGTTGTTGCTATTGTTTTTGTTGCTATTGTTGTTGTTGCTATTGTTGTTGTTGCTATTGTTGTTGTTGCTGTTGGCGTTATGCATTTACAGTGCTGGGTAAAATACTCTATAAATGTATTTCAAATAATAAATACAAATACACTTTTCAAAAGTATTTGAAATACAAATACAAAATACATTTTTTTAAATGTAATTGAAATACAAAATACAAATACACTAGTGTATTTTGTAATTGAAATACAAAATAAATGCATCATAGCCTAGATACGTAGTAAAAATGTCAAAATAATAATGAGTCATTATACTGCAAAACCTAATGTCACTTTTGCAAAGTTTTCAAAGGATAAAGTCTTTGTTCTGCTTTAACAGCAACAGTTTCTCAAATGTTATATCAGACAGTCCATTGCGCCGTGGTGTAAATATCTGTCCACCAGAACTAAATAGACGTTCAACGGGAGCAGACGATGGAATGACGGTGTTATACCTAATAAAAATGTCCTTTACTACTGCAGAGTATGTCAGCGATTCGAGGTTTCGTGATGGATCTTCAAGATACTGCATGACTTGCAGATTTGTTACTTTTCATTGAGCCGTGCTACAACTGTCTTCCGACTCAAAATATGTGCCTCAGGATTTAAACCTTGAATCAAATTCTTGAACGTAGGTTTTTCCACTGTAGATAGCGGTAGCATTTCCTGTACTATATAATCGAGTATGAGACTATCAACTTTCTGCTGCGTTATTCTAACTCCGCTGTGCAGCTGCAATGTACGCTGGACAGCTGGTCTCTTCGGTTCGGGTTGAAGATTCTCTTCAGCAGATAAATTCCTCTTCTTTGTTTTGGTTATAGATGCCGATGACTTGTGGGTCTCAAAGTCAGACTTCAACGCTGGATGTACGCGCTGTAAATTACAAATGCACATAAACTGTAATAGCACTGAGCAAATGACCTATGTTGTAAATTAATGGTGCATTTGTATAGCCCCACTTCAAAAGAAAATCAGACTCTTCAACATTGTGCAACTGTGTGTTCAACTGCAGGCTGTGAACCTGCTGTAACTGTGTTTTATTATTTGGCTGGGTTAGGCCTAAATGCTGGGTCAAAGGCAAGGCAAGCCAGTGCGGGTAGAGACGAAAATGGGCCATGGGCTAGTTAAATTCAGTTTGCACATGGGTAGAAGCAAAAGAGCGGGAAATGTATCATTTTTGGCATAAATGTTAATTTTATCTGTTAAATTCGAACTATGACAATGACTGTAAACTCTGCAAATGACGGATGCTAATTAGCGTGCTCCACGCGTAAGAGAATACTCCATGTGAATTTAAAATCAGCCAATCACATTGTGCCATTCCGACCATGCGTTAATATCGGTCCCCAGTTCCATAGTTTTGGCCACCTCACTACAAAATACAAAAGCGTATTAGCTCAGTTTTTTTATTGTTTCTATTATTAACTATTAAATCCAAGCTTTACATCACCGTGTAACATCAAGAAAAATAGGAAATGCATACCTTCAGGTGCGTCAAGAAATTTGTTGTCGCGGAAAACAATCCAGAATATGTTTTGCTTGACGAGCATTTAACACATTTAGCTACAACTTTATCGCCTTCACTGCCAACTATTTCAAAAAAAGTACCGTCTAAAATTGATGGAATGTTTCGCTTATTATTCCTAATGTTTACAACATCGACCCTGTCATCCATCTTTGCAGCCATCTTTTCACTGAAATACTGTAAGTTAGAAGCATAGATATAACCATTTCTATCTATGGTAAGAAGACCACTGAACTATTATTACCGAGAAAACTTTATGTGGCGCGATATTATTTATGAGAGTAAGTAGGTAATAAATAGTATTTTGAAAAAAGTATTTCTTATTCCAAATACAAAATACTCGGAAAAGTATTTCAAATAAAAATACAAAATACATCATTTTAAATGTATTTGAAATACAAATACATAAATACTTAAATGTATTTCAATTACTATTTCAAATACTTTGTATTTGAAATACTCCCAGCACTGTGCATTTATTAACCGCCACTGTCTTAGGGCCAAGCATCAAGCTGAGCAATTGTAAGTGAAGGATTTGCTTAAGGTCCCTACACAGTAACTGTCTCAGAGGAGTAGGATCGAACCAATACTCTCTGGGTTACAAGGCAAGCACTCTGACCAATCGGATACCATGTCGCACAACAATGTATGAAATACATGCAAAGGTTCAAATGACAGGTTAGGAGGTTAGTTTGGAGGTGATGTATATACAGTTTGATGCTGAATGGGAGGTTTTGCCCATTCTAGTCGATCCCCATCACTTTACCATACCTTTAGTCCATGGGTAAGGTATGGTGATTGGTCATTTGTTACATTTAGTAATTTATTTATTGCACTTACTATGCACTGGACATCAGTGAATCTGATTCTGACTCAGAGGGAGGGACGAGACAATTGTGTGGAGCAACTTGTTCAAGGTCATTACATGGAGGAGTCTGTTTGGCTGGCTCAAACCCGCAATTGTTGGACTTACTGGAGATTGCTCCTTTGAAATATTCACATTACCATGCTGAGAGTTGAACACAGTGTTTAAAGCCCGGAACAGCCTGGCACCTTCTGATTGTCTAAAACTGTCCTATAACTGTCTAATAACTGTGTGCGTTATTCAATAGAGCAGCGGTTCTCAACCTTTTTAGTGCTGCTACCCCTTGATAATGTTTCCAAAGTTGTGGCGACCCCCAACAATAAAATTGATTGGGTAACCAACTTCATCGCATTTTTGCTACAATTATGATGCATTTCACTTCTCACCATTTGATAATCCATACGATTATGCATCATACATAATAAATCATCAATCAACAAAACAATTTGTAATTTTTATTGGTAACAGTTTTGAAAATTTTAAAGGTAAAATTTAGTAAATAAAATGTTTACTTCACGTTTAATATTTTTGTGCACTGTGTAGTGTACTATGACTGCACAATTAAGAGTTAAAAATTTAAATGCCAGCTGTTAAATTTAAAGTTTAAACAGTATTTCAGATTTAAGACAAAAACAAAGCTACAGAAGGCCAAAAATATTATTTCAATTATAACTAGAAAAATGATGGAGTTTTGCAATCCAAATTTCTGAAGGTTCCAGCCGACCCCTGGCAAATTGTAAGGCGACCCCCGTGGGGGTCGCGACCCACAGGTTGAGAACCGCTGCAATAGAGTTACGATGAAATGATAACTGGAAGATAGAGAGTAGAAGTGGATGAGGAATTAATCATCTAATGGCCGTTAAAAGCCATTGATATGTTTGCGCTTGTGGGTCATTATTATCGATGATAGCAATAACTGTTGAGTGCATACAAAGTCTCAAAGGCAGAATATAGTTACAAGGAAAGACCAAAGGCAGGAGAGAATTGTTTGGGGTAATTGTATGTTCATCATGAGATACACTGACCTAGTTACAAGGAAAGACCAAAGGCAGGAGAGAATTGTTTGGGGTAATTGTATGTTCATCATGAGATACACTGACCTAGTTACAAGGAAAGACCAAAGGCAGGAGAGAATTGTTTGGGGTAATTGTATGTTCATCATGAGATACACTGACCTAGTTACAAGGAAAGACCAAAGGCAGGAGAGAATTGTTTGGGGTAATTGTATGTTCATCATGAGATACACTGACCTAGTTACAAGGAAAGACCAAAGGCAGGAGAGAATTGTTGGGGGTAATTGTATGTTCATCATGAGATACACTGACCTAGTTACAAGGAAAGACCAAAGGCAGGAGAGAATTGTTTGGGGTAATTGTATGTTCATCATGAGATACACTGACCTAGTTACAAGGAAAGACCAAAGGCAGGAGAGAATTGTTTGGGGTAATTGTATGTTCATCATGAGATACACTGACCTAGTTACAAGGAAAGACCAAAGGCAGGAGAGAATAGTTTGGGGAAATATATCTTCATTAGGGGGACAGTCTAAACCAAAATTCCCCTTTATGCCCCAGATAATATCTCCCTCTGCTAAGTATTTAGTGTTTATGTAACACCTTTTTTATGGCGTATTATATTTGATGAGCATGTTTATACGATGCTAAGTAGATGCATACCTAAGCAGCTTTTGTGTTCATTTGCCCATGACACTGTTAGCGCATTGTCCATTCGAATGTATGGAATGTATGCGTAAGTGTCCCTGGATGAGTGTGAGTGGATCTGTGCGTGACTGCGTCTGAGTCATGGTGCAGACAACAACTGGGATCTCGAAGAGGAGGAGGAAGAGGAGGAGGAGAAGATGAAGGATGGAGAGTTTTGACAGATGTCACGTTGACGCCTTTGTCAGCCATTGCTGCTGCTGCTGGTGATGCTGTGGTGCAGACGTAGCTGCTGCTGCTGTGGCTAGGCAGGAGGAGGAGGCTGCTACTGGGTTTATTGATCTGCTTCTGGGCCTGCCTTTTCGTCCTCTGTGGTGACATCTTTGTGGTGGATCTGGGACACAAAGACTCACACCCGCCTTATGCTCAGTAGCCCGGTGTATTTATGTAGGCTATGTATTTATTATGGACATACATACATACAATACTTACATCATACACACACATACATACAATACACAGACATGCACACATACATGCATAGATATGTACCAATGTGTACATACATACATACATACATACATACATACATGCATGCATGCATGCATGCATACATACATACATACATACATACATACATACATACATACATACATACATACATACATACATACATACATACATACATACATACATACATACATACATACATACATACATACATACATACATACATACATACATACATACATACATAGGCATAATTTGCATTGTGATGTTGGTGACAGTGACCACCACTTTTGGCCCTCTGCTGAAATATTTTTATGCAATATGACAGGAGGATTTTGGTTTGAAGCAAGTTCAGGCAACGACAATTAACGGCTGACATGTTCTTGCATACTTAACTATCATGTTAGCTTACTTACTTTTGTTTTTGGTTGCACAAATTGGTGACGTCATTCATCTTGTTGTAGTTGACAGTTTAGAAGGGAAGGGGAGAGGAAACGGAAGGGGAGAGGGGAGGGGAGGGAAGGGTGGAGGAAGGGGATTGAGGAGGGGATTGGTCACAACCACTTTGTGGGGCAAAGTTACTCCCTTGCATACATACATACATACAGTATGTATGTATGCAAGGTATACATACTTACATAGAAAGACATATGTGCCCTTGTGCATACAGATATGTATGATTGTGATATGGTGTGGACTGATTTAAACGAGAGTTATGACGATGACGTTGAAGTCTTTGCAGTGAGACACACAATGCCATCAACCAACTCTGTATGGAGACTCCAATAACTTGTGTCCAGTGACCTTTGTCAGAGACCCGTATCCAGTGACCCAGTGCAGATATTCTGCTGGTCATGTGCATGGAATAGGCATTGAAGGTGTATCACATCTGTAAACTCTGCATCTCTTGAAAACCAGAAATCAAGCCATAGACCCTAAATAGAAACAGACTGAGGTAAAAGCCATTTGATTCCAAGTTGTAAGACAGAGTTGAAGCACCGTGGGTGCATCTCAAACTCACATCTGTTGGATAGCCATCACCATCAGCAACTCACAGAGATTATCCTTGAAAGGCTGAGCTGTATGGTATCGAAATGCATCAACCAATGTACAACATATGATATGATTTTGATATGCATTAGGACATATGCTGTCACCTGTTGTTGCTCCACACTGTTGACTCCACTTGGTCAACAGTGTGGAGAGAGACTCTGAACATCCAAGCCATCTGTCGGCTGTTGACCGGAATCCATTCGTTGGCTCCATGTGTGTGTGTGTCTGTGTGTGTGTGTCTGTGTGTTCCTGCCACTGGTGACTCTTCTTGTTTACTGTGTATTTGTTTTGCTAACTGATGTAATGATTTAGTTGTTACTGACATTTATCATCATATAGTCAGAGAGCACCTTTGATTAGTTTGATCTTTGAGGGATGGTAGAAACGTTCAATTGCAATTACAATGCATTTGTTGACATGATGAATGTCTGTGATTCTGATGATTTTCATTTGTTGTTGTTGTAGGTTGCAGCAGGTTCCGTTGGACTGAGACAACTCGACTCAGCTGCCAAACATGCTCGAAATAAAACTGTGTCAGAAGGCGTTCGATTCGAGAAACTGTTGATCGCACCTGAAGAAGGTGATTATACTCGTCTAAGTCATCTGCTGCCACTCAAAGGGCAGATTCCAATCACAGATTGTTGAGGTTTCTGTCCTTGGTCAGTGAATGTTGTGCCATCTGTGTTAAATGACCTCCATATCCAGGGTTCAGATCTCAGTGCATCAATCATAGGAAATTAGAAAGTTGTTAGACAGCCAGGGTCATCTGACTGTAAGGAAAGGTTGTCCAGTTGTTCAACATTTCTCTTCAGATTTCTAGTCTTTGTTTGGTAAATGGAAGATTTATATGTGATGGTGGTGTTGCTACCACCTCTTCAACCACCACCTTGACCACCACCAACATGATGGTGGTCATGGTAGTGGTTTAAGATGTGCAGTCAAAGTGGTTGTGGTTGAAGTGGTGGTTGTGGTGGTGGCTGAGCCAGTGGTCGTCGTGGTGGTCATTGTGGTGATGGATGTGGTGGTGGTGATGATGATGATACATGAGTATCTGGGTATTTATATAGCACCATTTAGGGCAAGTGAAAGGTTAGAGCTATCTGTGTATTTGACAATGGGACAATGGGACTGACTGGAAGCCAGTCACCACATGCTATTGCTCATTCACTTAGAACAGTCGGCTCCAGAGAGATTTCCCAGTGGACGCCTATTCCGCACATTCATCTACTTATGCCTCTAGTGCAATTGTTGCATATTTATTATTGTTTTTAGCCCCAAGGTACCTATGATCCCTCAGAAATAAAAAAAAAATATGCAGAGAATACAGTAAAATCTGGGGCAGCTAGAACTCGTCAGACCCTGGCGGATTATTTCTATTTTTATTATTATTATTATTATTATTATTATTATTATTATTATTATTATTATTATTATTATTATGCATTTATGAAGTGCCACTAAGTACCAAGCATCAATCGATGACACTGAGCAATTGTGAGTGAAAGACTTACTTAAGGTTCCTATGCAGTAGCCGTCTCAGGGCAGGAGGCTCAAACCTGTACTCTCCGTATTACAAGGTGAGCACTTTAACCAATCAGCTACCATGTCGCACATGGTATCACCATGTCTGTCGCATTATTTTGCTGCTGTTGAACAACAGAAGTGAATTAATAACCACGAAGAACAACAGCCCGATATTCTCCATCATTCTTACCAACCCTTCTTGAAGACCCTATATAGGAAATGACTAATATCAACAGTATCACTCAGGGGCATAATTTGTCTGGTAATTACCAGTCACTGCCAGACGTCAATGTGGCCTTTTCTAAATCCCAAGATGTCTGCTGTAGTCAGGTATTATTTTAAGAGTGTGTAAGCAAAAGAAATTGCGATTGCTGTGGGCATAGCTAACGTATCTGTCTGTCTGTCTGTCTGTCTGTCTGTCTGTCTCTGTCTGTCTGTCTGTCTTGGATGAGATGACGCCACTAGTCTAGTCTTGTTTACAGCAACACGTTCATCTCGTGCAGTTTCTACCAAGTTTTTTTATTTTTCACTTCCAAAACAACTCAAGTTGGGATGTTTTTGCACAAGTGCTGTGGATATACAAACGCTAACCTTCGTCAGTACTTTGAACTTATTGTCTTATAGTTCACATTCACAAAGCGTTGTATTGAAATCAGCCGACCTAACTCGCTGCTCACCCTCGTGCCACCAAATATTGCACTCGATCTATGGGTACCCTGGGGTGCTCGATAGCGTAGTGGTTAGCGTGCAGGTCTGTCAGTTGAGAGGTCGGAGGTTCAAATCCCCGTGAGATTTCTGCTCCATCTGTACCCCATAGCAAACTCAGCTATAATGAGTACACTGACCGTGCACTGTCGGTGAGAAGATGAGACAGCGAGGGAGAGGACTGGCCTTCCACCCTCATATGCAGAGGTTAAGAAAATGAAGTTGCTAACACTTCATACCTATGGCTATACCCATGGCTTCATACCTCAGGGGTAGCTTGAAGCTCAAGGGACTGCTCCTTTTCTTCTTCTACCCTGACTCTGTCTTTTAGGAATACAGTCTTGGGCTCTTGAGCAGTCTTAGTGACCATCAGTCGATGCCTTGTGCATTGTGTGGTGCTATAGAAGTTATTAGATTAGCTGAGCACTTTTCTTTGGACTCTGTTCAGTGTATGCTGTCAAACTGTCTTTAAAAACTTGTTTAGGTTGGTTAGGTAGTCAGGTGTGCATCGCTTTTAAGAGAAATCGGCTGAACTATAACCTGTATGCAACGAATTTGGATTTGTATGCACCACCTTAGAAGAATATGTCTGTGAAAGGCACTCCTAACTACCTTAGAAGATGCTATCATTCGATAAAACTGAAAAGCTCATTTTTCAGGCAAATGTCACTTGAATAGAGCTCTGGTAAAGTCGCAGTTGGTAGGTTCCCACACATATTGAACCAAAGCTAAGGAATTTTGTTACTGATTCATCAATTGCAGGTTCAGCTTTATGGACCCAGAACCCTAGTAATGTAGTACATACCTCATGTATTGAGTATGTGTCCTATTTATAAACTTCAAGAACCAAATGCTACTAGCACTGTAAGGGGTGCTGCTACTATCATGTGGGTTGTGATGGATGTTGTATCTCAAGTGGACCCTTTGCCTTTGTCTCTCTGTGTGTGTCTGGCTATCAAGGAACCTCAGATGCAGTCAAAGACCATCATTTCCAGTAGGTCATTGGAACTAGCACCCTTCTGTGGAATGGAAGACGACTCAGGTGCCAACTCAGTCCTCCATTTGGTACATCTGTAGATGTACCAAATCAAGTAGAGAGACTAAGAAAGGTGTCGTGTCATTCGATTACTGTGGTTGTGTTTGTGCCTCAGCCAAATAATCGTTCATACATTGAACCCAAACATCTGAGCAAATCCTACGCAAGTAAACACGTGTGTTACGTTTTACCCTAATACAAGACCATCTTACTTTACGTGATCTGACCTCACCTGACCTTTCCAAACACCACCTTTCATTTTATGTATGCTGTGATCAACAAGGAAGTTGGCAAATTGAGGAAGGTGGATAGATGGAGGATGAGTTTAAAAACTCTTCCTTTCCACTTTGGCTTTTTTGAACTGAGAAAGCTATTATTAGACTGACTGCATCTTTGAGGGAGTCTGTCTGTCTGACTGTCTGTCTGTCCATTAGTCTGTCTGCCTGTCTGTGTCTGTCTGTCTAACTGTCTGTCCATCCGTCTGCCTGTCTGTGTCTGGCTGTCTGTGTCTGCCCATCCATCCATCTGTCTGTCTGTCTGTCTTAGTTCTATCTCTATCTGCTAGCAATTACTCCTAAGCCTGCAGGGCATCTTCCCTTGAAGGACCGGAATTCCTTCTAGTTGGCCGTACCACCACCAGAGTATTTCCCACGCATTGTTATTATGGCTCCTTGCACGAAAGCCACACTCACGACTAGACAACAATGTCTGGTTTGTTCAGCCGAGAGTTAATGTTGCCACAGTACGTACAAAGGATCAACCGAAGTATCTGCTTGGCTGCTCACTGGTTTGGCAAATTGGTCCAGTGGTTATCATGCTGAACTGAAGACAGAGGTTTAACGTTTCAAATCCACACTTGCAGAAATATGAAGAATGAGTACTTACTCCTGGGCACTCAACACTCAAGTGGACTATCAACGCAGAGGTCGTGGTTCAAATCCCTACTTGGATAGATGGATATGTAAAGATTTCCATTCATCTAGCTCCACTAGAATCCTTTGCTGCAAAATTTTTATTATAATGACAGAATTATATAGCACCAGAAAACCAGGATTAAACAAAATGGTTTTCAAGTGCTTATAACATCGATCCAAAGAAAGACCGCGGATCTCACGTCATAGGGTGCGAAAGTTGGACTGACCAGAGCGAAGCTTCTGTGCTGCGCTGTGGATGCTATGGTTGAGGGAACAACCAGGTCATCCTGTGCAGCAGAGCGAACAATCTACAAACAGGAATCACAGCTCCCAAGATTAGATGGAGCATGTCCCTCAAGGCACTTTTGCGCACAAGGATTAAAGATCTTAAAGATGAGAGCATGGTCTGTAGACTGTCGATGTCTATATCAGACCATCATGGAGAGGACTGGTCACCCTTATGACCTGAGGCTAAGAAAATGAAGTTGCTAGCACTTTTTACTACTGGCTCCACCCTTATGAGCAAAGGCCAAGAAAATGAAGTTGCTAGCACTTCAAAACAATGGCTCCACCCTTATGAGCAGAGGCTAAGAAAATGAAGTTGCTAGCACTTCATACTAATGGCTGCCTCTTACGTCTATGCTAAAGGAACTGTAAGGAACTCGAGTGGTCTATGTTACATAACTCTGTTGTTACCTCATGTAATTAAAAGCAGAATAGAGTTGATGTTGTCAACAGTACACGGCTGTTCCTCTGGGATTCAACCTTTGAAACCTATCTCAAAATGTAGGATGAGGAGGACGCATAGGAGGACGAGGAGGAGAAGGAGGAGGAGAAAGAGGAGGATAAGGAGGAGAAGGAGGAGGAGAAAGAGAAGGAGGAGAAGGAGAAGGAGGAGGAGGAGATGAATGAAGACGAAGATCAGTCCCTTAAGGTAATCCTCAGGCCACCGAGTATGAGATGTTAGAACTTCACCTGAGCATAAAAGGGAGGATGGCCAGCTCTCTCCTTTACCATCTCATCTTCGCCCTGTGTAGAGTGTACTGATTTTAATATGGGAGTTTGCCGGAGGGCACAGGTCAATTAGAAGTCTCAAACATTTTCTGCCCTGACGGGATTTGAACCCCTGACCTTTGACTTCACTGGTATTATGTAACTTGTTTTTTTTTCATGAAACAGGTATCTGAAACTGTAAACTGTTAATTAACGTTGTCATGTAGAACTGCGCTGAGTCCGCTGACCTATGCCTGGTGCAAACTTCGTCTTTAGGTTAGACTTTCAGCTTCCTTCCCTCCAGGGTTGTTATGTAAATCAAACCTCAACCAGTTCGTTTTCTGGGGTTAATTGAAATATTGTGGTAGATTAGGAACAGGCAAGCGTAGCACCTCAGTTGTATGAGGAGGTAGGGTGATAATAAGCCTTGCTCTGGTACAGATTTTTAATGCCTGTGGTGTTAGAGGGCTTGGTTTAACTGTGGCCCATACTGTGTAAGTATGCCAGACAAACTGTGTTGGTGCCTGCTGTCGATAGACAATACTTTGAACCGACTGAGCTTCTTGATGTTAACCAGAGGATCAACTGCACTCTCTGCATGGATCAAGTCAGATGGAGCCACTTGTTAGGGGTCCTTGTCCAATCTCTGGCTATCACAATGCCAGCCAAAATACATACACAGGCAGGCAGGTAGACAGGTAGACAGGCAGGCAGGCAGGCAGGCAGGCAGGCAGGATAGTGACAGACAGACGGATGGGCAGTCATATAAATGAGAGAGGGACAGATAAGGAGATAGACAGACAGGCTGACATAGAAGGAATGGGAGAGTGGCAGGCACCACTCCAGCCATCTCTGTCTCTGTCTCAGTCTCTGTCTGTCTGTCTGTCTGTCTGTCTGTCTGTCTGTCTGTCTGTCTGTCTGTCTGTCTGTCTGTCTGTCTGTCTGTCAACTCATTACAATCTCCCCACTTTAGATGAACTGTTGTTTCTTTCAATCGAATATGTGTTAGAGGATAAAAAAATCCACGTTTCAGTAACATGATAGTTTAACAGTTTTGAGTTATATAATGTTGAGGGAGTTTTCTGTACTGATCAATGGATCTCGTTTCTTGCAAAGACCTTACACACAATCAACTGCTTTGTCTGCTTTTTGTCAGTTGAACAAACATCAAAGAAGCCTTTGTAACCGAATATGTCTTGTGTACACCTTGCACACTTCATGTACTTACTGTACATCTGTGCAACTCATCCAATTCTTTAACGATTTCAAGATGTTGTGTTTGCTACAGCCTTATTCTGAATTAGAAAAACTGTCATGGAGGAAGACTATTTGTACACCAGCTTTCTGTGACATAAGCATATAACGATTTTAGAGAATCTTGCTCCTATGTTAACTTGATCCCTTTACCTAACTCTAGGCATGATCATTTTAGAGCTACTTTAATTTTGCCATAAACCACTTGAACATCAGTAAGTTGCCAACAGGGTTTGCCCTAACAAACCTCATCATCATCATCATCACCATGATCAGCATCATCATCATCATCATAATCACCATCAGGAGCAGCTTCAGCATTATTATCATCATCATCATCATTGTTAATCTGATGTTATGAATTAACCTCAGAAGTGCAGATAGCTGGAAAAAGATAAGTCTTCAATTGCTTATGAAATGAGATGAGAGATAATAATGATCCCACAAAGCTGGTGGTAGGGACATGGACCATGGTGTGAAACTGCAAGTCTATCTTTGGCTGGTTGGGACAAGCAATTGGCCGGAGGAAGTTGAGTTTACATTTTCCCCTTTGGATTAGGTGGATAGGTGGAGTGAACAGATGAGCTATGTAGTGCAAATGTAAAACACCAGAAAGTCTTTGTTTAGCAGAAGTGTGTGATTTGTAGGTGGTGAGGAATGGTGGGATTGAGCAACATTGACCATGGTTTAATGATGTCAGACAGGGAGCAATAGAGAAGAGGCTCTTTCCATGTGTGATTATTATTATTATTATTATTATTATTATTATTATTATTATTAAGCACCATTTTCTAATGACCAAGCCTCAATTGATGGCACTGAGCAATTGTGAGTGAAGGACTTGCTCAAGGTCCATACGCAGTATTAAACAGTCTTAGTGGATGAGGCTCGGGTTAACCCGTACTGTACGTGTTACAAGACGAGTGCTCTAACCCAGAGTTTCCCAAACTGTGGGTCGCGACCCAAAAGTGGGTCGCAAAGCTCTGGCAAGTGGGTCGCCAAATTTTTTCGAAAAACATTTATTTTTTGCAGCAACACCATTTGGCTATGATTGGCTTTAACTAGCTGGATTGCAATAAATCGTAAACTGTTTTTTACCTAAGTTTCTATTAATACTTTAAATTTCTAAGCGCTGTACGTAAATCCACATATATTTCGATACCAATTTACGAAGCAAATTTTAGTACATAATGCTTAATTTTACACAGTGGCCAGTGGGTATCGAGACTGCCAAAGATATTCACAAGTGGGTCGCGACCCAGAAAAGTTTGAGAACCGCTGCTCTAACCAATTGGTTATCATTTACTGTAGTTACGTAAATCATGTGATACAATCTGTGCAGGTGAAGAGAAGAAGCGTTCAGAAGATGCTATGGTCGTATCCGAGACGTTGGAGAGGAGAGCAAGCAAGTTCCTGAACCGAGCGCTTCCCGCTCCTCCACCAAACGAGTCACCCCCAGATCCTGAGAACTGCTTGGATGAAATCGACAATCTTTACGAACTGGTATCACAGTCCGATCCAGCGAGAGAAAAGAACTTCGTGGACAATGAACAGCTGACATATGAAGACATCGACCTCTACTGCGCCAAGGCAAACAATGGTAGCAGCAGCAAAGCATCTTCAACGTCCTCCAGTCAGCGCAGCACCAGCGTCCAAGCCACCAATCAGAAGCAGGGAACCAGTTCATCGGATCCTTTGGCGTTGTCGTGTTCCAGCTACTACCTGGAACCAGTCGGCGGTAAAGAGGAATCGGATACGAAAGGACGAGGGATCAAGGACGACTGGCGACCGTGTCCAGCGCCAAGGGGATCGCAGCATCTGTCGAAGGCAATGGTTGGTCATCAGGAGCAGACGGCAGCAGCGATGCCTTACGTCAACACGCGCATGATCAACGGACAGCTGCCGTTGAACACGAGCGATGGCTTCGACGCAATGGCCGGTCTCATCGTGAACATGCTCTACCATCTGACCGACCGTCTCTACACCAACTACGTCACGCGCTTCCTCAAGAACCGATCGGACGTATTCTGGACGGACTTTGAGTTGCTCGATTTTACGGCAAGGATCGTTCAAGAAACGGCGTCCTTCTACCAGGCCAAGCATTTGGTTCTCGCTCCTTCCGGATGCATTCTCATGGTAAGTCACTCGTTCATTTGTTCATTCAAGGCATTTATATAGCGTCCAGCCAGGTATGTTCCCAGCTCAGTCATGGTGAGAGAAAACAGTTTTCAAGCATTGGTCAAAGGTGTATGCAGCACCTCTGGCCACAAGGAAGCACAGATCTAGAGCAAGGCCATTCCAACAACTGAAAAATCAAAATGTTGCATTGTGAAAATGTGCACAAAAAGATCACTTTGGGTCATGGAGTGAAGATTTCTGTGGCATGCCAAACTTGAAACTTAGCAGAGAATCTTCTGCAAGTGCTGTAAAAGTCCTTCCTACATGTCAGAGTAAAGTTCGTTTGTCTCATAGTGGAACATGCGAGAAAGCATTGGACGAATCTCAACGGTCTGAGTATATAGCCAGTGCATAGCCGCAAGACTTGCCATGTACTGTCTGAACTGACCTTTTGGAATTTGAAATGTAGTGAAATATTTATTTTAAGTTGCATCTGTATTTAATAGCTACCATTCTGCCTTATTGCCATTCATGTTTTAATGATTTCATTTTATGCTGTATGTACAGTATAGGATGGACATGTCAAGGCATGTTCAGGCAAGATTCAAATGTCTCAGATTGACTGAGATAGAGGTCCATATGTTATGTCTGTGTACTAGTAAGTGAAGTTGAGGTTATTTGATGTGATGACTGTTCATGTAACAGCCATTAATTATGATTTGGAGAAACTGGACATAATTCTGTGATAAACGACATTCTTGAAAAGCATAAATTCCACACAAATTGAAATGACAAACCACGATAATCATTTATGCTGAAACAGGCCAATTCGCAGTCTTCTTGTTGGTATCAGTAAGTAAGTCAAACATGTTGAAACTGCAAGAAGTTGTGAACTCCTTAGCCAGAGCCATAACTATAATGTATCAAAATATGAACATTCAGTCCCTGTGCTTATTTGACTTCCTGTTCATCGAAGGATTGGTTACAAATTGAGGTTTATAGTTTCTAAAAGCAATGAACTGTAGCCAACCACAACACAGTCCTTATTGCCTGACTTGTCATTATTCAACGAGGTCACCTGACTGCCTTTCTTTGGTCATACCTAACACTAGAACTGTTCTTGGTGTTTTGGTGTCTGCATCTAGATTTTTGAACTATCCCTGTATTTCTCCTTTTTGCTCAGTCGCTTGTGTCATTTGTTCTCAACTTTTAGACCTTTTCAAAATGCATCTCCACCATAGGTTATGACTTTGTTTTGGTGTGCCACCGGTTGATGCTTTAGCATTAGACACCAGCACTATGAAAGTTACTAATTAATAGTAATAATTAATTATAATAATGTTAGAGCTTATAAGTAGTGCTTGAGGGAGTGAAGTGTAGTGTAAAGAGTAAGGAGAATACTGACAGGAACATATTAATTTTCTGATGAAATTTGAATTCTTCTTAATGAGGTTATAATATTGCTGAATGTTTAGGTGGCGAGAGAAAGTCAGGTGTCGAGTTTTTCTCTGGAACCAATGCATGCGAACGTCATCAGCCCACTGCTCTGCTTTGCCATGACCTCAAGTGACCTAGAGACTCTCAACGGTTCCACAGCAGACGAGACTTCCATGACACCCAGGAATGCAACAGTTGCCGTTCTACTCTGTTCCGATGTTGCAACGCTGGACAATTTCTGGGAGCGTGAGCACAACAAGGTGCTCGATGAATCGACTACAATTGTCTTTGAACAGTCCATCTGCCTCTGCCTGGTCCAGATCCTCAATGCGCTGCTCTATCTGCGAGACTCCGGTTGTACTGTACTGCGTCTGGCTTCAGAGGATGTCATCATGGCACGATTGTCCGACTCCAAATGGCATCCTCTGGTCAAACCCTCTGTAATGACCTTTGACATCTGCTCCGATCACGACAGTGCCTTCCTCGGTGAAGATGTCACCCAGCTGTTGTTTCAGATGCTGAGAATGGAATCGGGAAAAGCCGACAGACAGGAAATGAAGGTTGTCCTGCCACGAACCAGATACTCTCGGGGTTTACAGCGAGTGCTGCGATTGTTCGTTGTCCCGAGGACGTGGGAGGGGCTGGAGACTGGGCGAAACCTTCTGGAATTCCTCCTATGGGGACCTTCAGAGGAAGAGGCCAAGTTTGTTGCAATGACCGACAAGCGCGACACATCATTCCGAGTGTGGCTCGAGGTAGCCAGATGCCGGATGGCTTCGGAGCTGGTTCTTGAACTGGAAAGGCACAACTTAGAGCTGGCAAATCAGGCAAAGTTTCTCTGCAGGGTAACAGAGAATTCACTTCTCAGTGTAACCAAATTACTGTTTGAGTGATTTTGCCCAGGGAGGGAAAACAGTTGAAGTAGCCACGCTTAGTTGTGTAGATCCTACACAAGGCAGAATACAATACAGGTGATTAAATTAGGTACTGCGTGAAATAACATATATGGTATGATCTCCATAGTATAGACGTCTTTATGTGCTTGCGACATCTAGTGTCTGTTTTTGCAACTGCACAGTCTCCCATTACCGCAACAGTAGCAAACGTATATGTCATTATCTTGATCTGTTTGATGACGTGGCCGAGTGGTTTTTAACTCTCATTGATAGTTGCAAAACTGACACTAGGTGTTGATGGCATGTAAAGATGTCTAAAACCGTGGATATCACAATGTTCCAATTTGTTCAGATTAATTTATGCAAACCATGCTGTTATAATTATTATTATATTATGACTCCTCTTATCTATTTTGAGATGTATGAATTGAAGGCATTTGACAGCGTTGTACAGTCTGCTCAGTTTCTGTCAGTTTATGTGAAGCTTACAAAAGGGGTTGCTTTCAAGCTATTATGACTGTGCTTGATCTGCCCTGACATGTGATAGATTATTATGTGGTTGTCTGTTATGTGTTTCCATAACATATTGATGTTGCATGTTTGTAAATGTTGTAAAGATGCTTCTAGGTTCAACTTGTTACTGTAAAACTGTGGTAGCTGTTTGTTGTTACTATATTGTGAGAATTTGTGTATGATGCTGGTGTACGATTTTTCATCTTTGTGTCCTTGCGTGTTGTGTTTTTGAAGGAATTCACTGCAAATGTTAAAACAATCAATGTCTCTAACTGTTGTATGTTTGTGGAATCAGATAAATCTTGTCAGATGATATATACATGTATATATAAGTAGTCTTAAAACTTCTTTAGTATAATGCATAGGGGTCGTCAATAAAGGATGTCCACAATGGAGACGGAGCAATCACCCAAAAGTGGACAAGGGGAGGGAGGGATCTAGAGTAGGTAATTTTTGCAGACGTCCTTTAAGGATGATCTCCAATTCTCTATGCAGTAGTTGGGTATTTTTTCAGAGACTGTGGTTGACTAGAATGCAGTGTTCTGTACAGTTAAGCTGATGTTGAAATTAATCCTGTCCTACATCACGAACCAATGCAAATGTTTTATAAAACGGCAAATAATATTATGACCACATACTTCGCTTTAGCAATTTGGAGTTGGTTACAGTATTTGATTTTTACAGTGGCACTATAGAAGTCCTCCGATTACATTATATTATTATTATATTATACATTGGGGCGGCTTTTGAGATGTAAACAAAGGTACAGCTTAACTCTAGGAGGTAGGCTGTCCCAAGTGTAAATTCTGGTGATCTAAGGTCTCAGTTACTTAAGGTCTGAGGCTTTTTTTATAATTTGTATCTGCTATGTTATTGCTGAAGAGTTGGCCTCAAATCCTTTTGTAAATATCATAAGTATTAATACTAGCAACTTCTATAGCGCCAGTGTCTAATGTACAAGGGATCAGCTGATGGTGCAATGTATACAGCTATTTACGTGTATATAATTACTAAGTGTTTCAAGTGGAAATTGGAAAGATGAGTCTTCTGGATTACGATTACTTGAATTAATTATCCGACTTGAACAGAAGAACTATACAGACAAAATTGTAGGTTTGACCACAGTTCATTAGAAGCTCTGCAGTTCTACTGACAACTTTAAAAAAACTTTTCCCAAACTTAGAACCATTCATGGGCGGCGATCCGGGGGATCGAGGGGGACAAGACCCCCACCTTTTAGAGTGGGGGACACACCATACATTTGTTCCCCCCAAATTTTGAAGAAACACCAAAAAAGTCATCAAATTCTATCGCACGTGAGCGAAAAAAAAATTTTGAGAATGAATTTTATCGCGCGTGAGAAAATTTTTGACCTTTTTGACCAGTTCCGGTCAAAACTCTTTTTTGACCAGAACATTTCTAAAGTGTCCCCCCAACCTGTCAAACAAGATCACCGCCACTGGAACCATTTAAGCGAGTTGGAAAAATTGGATAAATTGCCAGGCAATTAACAAGATAATTGCCAGGCTATTAACAAAACTTGCCTTTGGATACCTTAACTTTTTTACAGATGAGGAGGAACTATAGCTACTTTGAAAATAATACTTCTCATTGTTGAAGTATTAAACAGCTGAAATATATTCATGAAATCTTCGAAATGCAGTCATGATAATTGATATCAACTGCAGAAGGGAAGGACAACTGCCACAGTACACATTACTGTTACCCATTACTGTAACTATAACTGTAGCTGCTGACTGCAACCAATACTACCATGCATTTTTGAAGAGTTAACATTCTGAACATCCCCACCTTCAGTTTATGTTTCTGGCTTTTTATATAGCACATTTTTCAAGTTCGCACAAGTGTTAACACTTTTTTAACGGAGATCTGCATTGGTTTCCCAGTCACTTTTAGAAGATGTTCAGTACATGTGTTTTGAACAGTTCTCACAGCTCACGAAATTAAAATTGGGCAGTTCATATTTTGAACAGTGTGGCTTTCAGAAGATGTTCAATGCACATGTTCTCACAGCGCACAAAATTAAAATTGGGGCAGTTCATATTTTGTACAATTCTCACAATTCACAAAATTAAAATTAGGACAGTTCATATTTTGAACAGCCAGACGTTCAGAAAATGATTGTTACAGATGTTTTGAACAGTTCTCACAACTCACAAAATTGAAACTGGGACAGTTCATATTTTGAACAGCCAGACGTTCAGAAAATGTTTGGTACAGATGTTTTGAACAGTTCTCACAACTCACAAAATTAAAACTGGGACAGTTCATATTTTGAACAGCCAGACGTTCAGAAAATGTTCGGTACAGATGTTTTGAACAGTTCTCACAACTCACAAAATTAAAACTGGGACAGTTCATATTTTGAACAGCCAGACGTTCAGAAAATGTTCAGTACAGATGTTTTGAACAGCTGTTCACAACATTAACAGTTTGAGCAATTCACATTTTAAACAGCCAAATCTTCTCCAGCAGTTCACAACGTCGTCGAATGCAACAGTTTAAAACGGGGGAAGTGAAGTCAAACTGATCCGTTTGGAGAAGGCTTGTGTTGCATTGCCATGTTCTGTATGAAGGCTGTCAACTGATCGTGTTTCCTGTCTTCATCACTCTCCTCATCCTCTTCATCTTCCTCCTCCACCTGCATTTCTTCCTCTTGAGCTGATCAACAGACAGACATATAATCTTTTACTAATCTAATCCAACAACTTCTGAGGACCAAAGTTAAAATGCAGACCATAATCAATGGTTACCAATGTCTAAACTCCACAAATGGTATGCTCACTGCTCAGCCAAAATCCATATGGGTAATACCATACATACATGCAGAGACATAGTCTGTGGACAATTGTTTCTAGAAAACATATTTGAGCTACGATAATAAAATAAGTATTACCAGTGCTTTTTTTCAGCCGGAATGGCGTTCCAGCACCTTTTTCAGCTACTAAAAAATTATTTATATTTTCTAATAATATAACAATAATTTTGTTATTTTAACTTAATTTAAGTAAATTGTGAACTGTTTTCAGTGTTTATTGAGACCCTTCCCAACCCCCAATCCCGTTTTACGCGTGATTTTAGTCGTTCCATAATTGTTCAGTTCCGGAACCTTTTTCTCCAGAAAAAAAGCACTGAGTATATTACTGTTAAGTATTTTTAGCCATTAGTGTTTCTCACAGTAAATGCCGCATTTCTTGTGAGATTTCCACAACCAAAAGAAGTTTGGAACGGCTGAAGGAAATTTGACATCTGGGTGTTTACATACGGCCTTTCATCATAAGAACATCCAAAAGAACTGAAGTATCTGGCAGGTGATTTAAGACAGACTGAAATGTTTCTTCAACTGTATGTTATATAAAAGCGCAGTATTGTTGGATGACAGCCGCATTAAGAGCAATTTGAATGCCACTGATCTCAATAATCATAAGACGATAAATCCTGAAGATGAACTCACAAGGCAACACGAAAGCCTTCACTTCCAGATCCAGTGGCTTCTCATTCACAGCCTCTTCTGTCGTTGCCTGCAACAGTTTCAATTTCTCTTATTTCCTTAAAATTACCCGAAATTTTGAGTTGTAGAATGATGTAGTAGGATTTTAACTTTTCCATGGCACCTTCGAAGTGCTTCCCAGAGAGTGCTTCCCCGTGCTTCATCATTCTAAATGTTCACTATGAACAATGTGAAAGTATAATGCTGGAGAGCACGCTACCTCTACATAATATGTAATTAACTATCTCCCTGTATCTCTTTGTCTGTTTGGTCTCCCCTATTTAATTTGTCCTTGGCTCAAGACTTACCTTTTCCAAATTGCTTGTCAACCTCTCTATCTTAGTGGATGGATCTTCTGGATGTTGACCTGATTACGGTTTTGTTTTGGTATGCCATCAGTTGATTAGACACCGGCAAAATAGAGATTACTAATAAATAAGTAATGATGTATGTACAGTACAATTGTACATGAACATAAGCATGAACACACTTACTATAGTGCCTTCTAAGGACCTCTCAAAAATACTGGACACAGTATTATCTAACGGACTTATCATTCTTTAATGATGAGACTGTACTAAAAGCGACTGGGAAACCAATGCAGCTCATCGTTAAAGTGTTAAACAGGTGCAACCTAAAGTATGTCGAACATGTTTGCTGATAAGCAGAGTCAAATCAAACGATACATATAGGCTGCGGCTCCTACACCTCATGTTTTAAGGATGGTCCCGTGAGGTAAGCATCATACCGTAACTGCTGGATGGTTGATGGCACTTGTGGTTGGAGTCTTAAAAGACGACTGGCTATTTCGGATCCTGCTTAACAACGTCAGCTCCTCGACCTGCAAATAACACATCACACCAGTTGACAAAGGTAAAAAGATGCGGTGAAAAGTTCAGTAAATGTCTGAAACATGTGTAGCATTATTCTGGAATGGACAGCTTTTCTGTGGCCTAGCCAAGTGCTCTCAACTCTGTTCCTACTCCATCCGACACCTCTGTACATTTTCACACAGCACCACCACATACACAGAAGACTTCTTATAACGTGCTTTATCATAAGATGAATTTTGCCGTAACACGGTCAAGGACATGAATCACAAAATTATTTCCCATATAGAAAATAAACTCATTATATGTTATCAGGCTGTTCTTTAATCTTATGGCTCCCAAAGACAACATTATGAGTTTCTGGTCTAAACTTATCTAATCTTACCATTTCTTTTATTCTGAACTGCTATCAGTCATATAATATAAACACAAGGCATCAAGCAAACAGCATCATATGTATTTAAATATGCATTGAGACACTTAATACATGTAGTGCCTCTCTGAGTAGAAAAAGTGTTGCATGCATAGGATCTAGCAGATCCAGATTTAAGCAATTTTAAGACAGTTTCAAAATGTTTGCTGCACAGAGTCATAGTGGCAATATATAAATGCAATGGGAAACTGTTTCTAAGAACATTTAATCCATTGGACAGAAACCAGTTGAGACCTGGAAGATGGGCTACAAAGGATAAGCCATATGATTACAGATTCAGACATGACCTACACAGCAATATTACTATGAAATAGCACATCACACAGTAACAGGAGCAAATGCCACAGTTTTGGAGCAGCAACTGAAAATGACTCGTTCATGGCAAATAATGGGTAAATGTACATCAATGCCGATAAGCAACTCTGTGTTAAGGGCTTTGTCACACTTTGTTACTAGATACTTTGGGAGATTTTAATCCACAGTTCACATTTTAAGGCGAGTGCCTATACAAACGACTGAACTACATTATCTTTACACATTTTCTTTGCTTCACACTGTTGCCAGCCTGAAACATCTTGCTAGATCTATCTAATCTGGAGACTTCTGTTGTGCTGTCACATCTACAGGAAAGGCATCAACTTAATGATCACTTTGAAGCAACACAAAATTCCATAAGCATACGTATTGGGACTGAACAAGTAAAGCAGTAGTAATGCGTCATCGAGTCATCGTCAGGTTGAAAGCGTCACTTCAAGTGACATTCTCTGTTTCAATCACACTGGTCATCACCAACCAAATAAATCACATAAAATGAATCACATGAAAGTTTCTGAATTGCCTAATGCAAAACACCGATTTGCACCACATTATAAACAAGCAAAATGGAAATCATAAAACGTTCCTCGTAAACTCGGCATTAGCCAAATGACCAAAGCCTAATGGTGTGAATCATATTGCTGCCTAACGCATCTGACAGTGAAGAATGTATGACCCTTAAATCCACTACCATCATTGGGACTCAGTGGTAATATTCCCACATCCATCCGTCCATTGGGTGGATTGGCGATTGAATGGGAGGGTGTATAGACCATAGGCACCGACTTCTGCTTTTGTCTCTGGGTGTATGGGTACTGCTTCCCTTGCCCTTACCCCTTTCCCTCCCCATCCCGTTAGGTAGGTGAGTTTTAGCAGATTTTGTTAAAGAAAATTTTTTGTTTTCTTGTCAAGGGTTACGAGGTTAGAAGAAAAAGTATTGGAAATCGGTGACGTTCCAGTGTAATTATTTTAAATTATTTTTGTACGGGCTGTGACTGTGAGATCATGCAGTGTTGGGTAATTGTAATTGAAAATTTATATAGTGCCACTCAAAATCAGAGGCGCTCACGACCCGGGTCAGTGTCTTCACTGACAGAGAAATGTTTTCAGGCGCTTGCGAAACTGGATAGGAGAGAGAGAGGGGAGGACAAGCCTAAAGCTTGTAACTTAATGGATATTTGTGTTGTAGTTGTACTTCTCAAGTTGTGAGATTACTTAGTGTAAAAAATTTGAATTTAAGGTCCGAATTCTGAACTTTCTCTCTGGTGCATTCGCACCCAAGGCTCCCAAAGCAGGGGGGGGACGCTACACTAGAGCAAATGCCCTGGTAAAAAGGCTTTGCCCTGGTCGATGCCCTGCCAGAATTTTTGCCCTGTTCAGCATTTGTTTTGGCATATTTGTTATATCCTGATATTCACTTAATTCACTGAAATGTTAAAATTTGCTTTACAAATGTCAAAAAGCATTGAGCTTGCGGGGGCTTCGCCCATCTGACCTCCTGACTAGACAAAAATATAATAGTTCTAGAGATTTATGGCAAGCACGGTAGCGCGATCTTATATGATATGGTCACCGTTTAAGCTCGCGCTACCGCGCTCTCCATAAATCGCCCTCTGCACTGGATACTTGTATGACTATGCCCTGTTACAAAGGGTTCGGCCCGAATCCCCGAATCCCCGAAACGAATTTCGGCCGAATCCCCGAAATCGATTTTAGACTAAGATTACAAATAAACATGTGAATAGGCATTATATCGAGATACATCAAGGCCACCCTAGGTCTATGTTATGTATAAGAGTTTACAATTTAACTTTTAAGTTTTCGGGAGTTCGGCCGCTTTCTATTAAACTGTTTTCGGGAAATCGGGCTTTTGTGTATTTTCAGCGTTTTCGGGGATTCGGGTTTCGGGGATTCGGGCTGACCCCGTTACAAAGACTGTCTGGCGCCGCCACTGTCCCAGAGTCGGCGCCTATGATAGCAAGACTGCAGCCAGAGGGAAAGATGCAGCGTTGGATGCAAACACAATCTTTCCAAACTTTTCAACTGCGTGACCTCTCGGCGTTGACTTACTTTAAGTCGGTTTAACTGATCGTTAAGTTTGGATGCGATTCTCATCAGCATTCGTTCTTCCTCGCGTAAAATCGTCAGCTCAGCAGCCATTTTCTCCGCCAAAATCAAAACCATTAACTAATATGCACAAAATGTACACGCTTTTCTGTAGCGACAGCATTCTTCAACCCTGCTCATTTTCCAATTAAATTAACCTTTATAAGGTCTCCGTGAGCTATCATCAGTGCAACACAATCTCATATAAAACTTCTAATGCAACAATTAATGCAATATTGTACTAGGCATCAATTGCTAACAAGCCGGTTAATTGTAAGAGTCGCAATCTAGAATCGACTCTGACAGTGTCTACCTATCGATTTTGTTTTGACTGCGCGCCTGCAATTAGGATGATTCCCGAGACCTCTTTTTGGTTGCTGTAGAAAACTCGAGATTACGATTACGAGAGATCCTTTGATGAACACGTCACTTTTCACGTGTCGTTTAAGAACCACGTAGTCACCGTGAACGTTTGTGAAATAGGTCTTTCATGAAATTTGCGTGTAGCGCACCTGAAACGAATTTAACTAATGGCAGAATTAATTTGATTGTTAGCTAATGTGAGGTTATAATCGTTATCATGCCTAATTAAAAATTTCAGTAAGACAAGAGTCACAAGAGGTTAATTTCAGCATTAGTTACTGATGGAAGCTTCGACATTATACATAGGCCTACTGCATGATTATTTAAAATGAGCTCATAACAAGATGCCGAAACTACTTTAGTTTTCGTTGCACATAATCATGGGCGGCGATCCCGGGGAGGGGGGTCGCGGGGGACAAGACCCCCACCTTTAAGAGTGGGGGACACGCCATAAATCGGACCCCCCAAATTTTGAAGATACACCAAAAAAGGTCAACAAATGCAATTGTGTGTGAGGGGGAAAATGAGTTTTCAGTGTTTTTTGACCAGATAAGTTGTTTTGAGGAGAATAAGTGTCCCCCCCCCAAATCTGAAGGAAAAAAGTACTTAAATTGTGGAAGAGAAGGAAAAAGGAGAAATTTTGAGACGAATTGGGAAAAAAGGTCGTCAGTTACTTTGAAGGTATGATAGTAATTTTTGAAGGTTTGATTTCTGAAGATGTAACGAAAGCAGGTGGAGGACTAAAAAAAGGTAATCAACTTTTTTCGAAGATGAGGTTGCATATGTTTAGTAGGAACATATGAGATCCCAGAAAAGATGAAAAAATTTTGGGAGAAAGAAGCAGATCAGTGTGAAAAGGTAGTAAGAATGAGGTGAATGACTAAAAAAAGGTCATAAACTTTTTCGGAGATGAAAGCGAAATTTTTCGGAGATGAAGCGGTAGAAAAATTTTTTTTCGGGACAAGATTTTAAAAAAGATCGTCGACGTCGTGATCGTGGCCGACTTTGTCCCCCCCCCCCATCTCTCAGACAAGATCGCCGCCACTGCACATAATATATTTTATATTACGTGCAATTTTGTCCGGAAACATTTTATCCTAGTAAACAAAGGGTAGAGATTTGTACTGCTGAAAGTATCGGATGCAGGCGCTAAATTATTCGCGCTTTATATATATAAAGTCTTTTTTGCGAGTTCGTATATTATACGTCGATGGTTTACAGTTTCTCAGCCTATGTAAATAGCAAGCCCCACAAATGTAACCAAGACGGGGGAGGGGAGAAAACCCAACTCCGCTGACCGTGCATGGGAAAATCCTACCACCACCTTCCCCCACGGGGGTTTTCTTGGTTGGCAGCCGGCCGTCAGCTTAACCTGTCTTGGACCCCAAACGTGACATATTATGTACCTGTACATATGTTATTGTGTATGACGCCAATCATCTTTGATATGACGGCGTCGTTAAATAAACGTATTTCAGTCAGACAGTTTCTCAGCGCTGGGTTTTAAAAGTATCTTGCATACAAAACTGGTATTTTGTTATATGTGTACATTTTGTAACAGAGATGAAACTTTGGTGAAGTTTGTTACAGAATTCAGAATTAAATCATGTCTCGGCTTGCACATTTGAAAGAAGAAGAAAACACGCTGCGGTTGTTTCTTTCTAAGATACAGACCCAGTTAGATGCGCTCGCAGTAAGTACTATCACTGGCCCAGTTATTGTATTGTATTCGAATATTTATAAAGCGCTTCTAGCGGGAAGGCCATTCAGAAGCGCTCCCAGTGCGAGAGACCCCGAGAGAAAAAGCAAGTTTTAAGAAAGGTAAAAGAGGAAGAGGCGTTACCTGAAATAATAGAAGAACGAACGAACGGAGGAAGCTCATTCCAAAGAGCAGGGCCAATGGAGGCAAAAGACCTAGATTGAGCCAGAGAAGTCCTGACACGGGGAACGAGGAGGTCCAAACGGTCAGATGAACGAAGAGGACGAAGAGAAGCAGCAGAGTGAGGGAGATGAATTAAGTCACATAAATATTTTGGAGCAAAACCAAGTTGAGCCTTAGAGACAAGAATGAGGACCTTGAATTGAATGCGGGCAGAAAGCGGAGGCCAGTGGAGTCCTTCAATCACAGAGGTGGTGATGATATGAGAGAATCGAGGAAGACGGGCAATTAATCTAGCAGCAGCATTGAGAACGGACTGAAGAGGAGCAAGACGGACTTTGGGAAGACCAATGAGGAGGAAATTACAGTAGTCAAGTCTACAGCAGACAAATATATGGACAATTGAAGTGAAAATTGGAGATGAGAGAGAGCGACGGATAGTTCTAAGGCGCCTTAGGTGAAAATAGGAAGTGCGAGTGAGTTTGGAAATGTGTTCAGTAAAAGTGAGAGAATTGTCAAGGGTCACTCCTAGATCGTGAATGCTAGACGAGAAAGTTAAAAGCGGAAACGTTTGAGACAGCACAGCAAAGTCGAGTTTTTGAAGTTGCTGATAAATTGAGTTTTGGACGAATTGAGGGAGAGGCGATTGGAAGACATCCAGGAATGGAGATCATGAGAAAGAGCTTCGATGTGCTCAGCACAGTTGAGAAGAAGTTGAGAGGAAGGAGGCCCATGAACATAAGCCTGGATATTGTCAGCAAAGAGGTGGCCTGAAGACCCATGGATGGTGAGGAGAGAGGGGATACCAGCCGTGTATAAAATAAAGAGAAGAGGGCCCAGAACAGAGCCATGCGGAACACCCAGTTTAACAGGGACCCACAGAGTTCTAGATTCACCAGAGATAACCATCTGAGTGCGATCAGACAGGTATGACCGGAACCACTGGAGAGGGGGCTTTTGAGACTGCAAGAGGTCTCAAGGCGCTGTAGAAGAATGGTGTGGTCGACCATGTCAAAGGCTGAGGAGACATCATATAGCGCCAGTTAGCTACATCGGTAAGAGCGTAGGCTGCGTCTCATGCGCCTCTGTGTTAGAGAGCATGCGGACCACGGTTCGCTTCCTGAAGGTGGTTTATTTCAGAGATTTAAATCTTGGGCTAGCACGGTCCCTACATGGGGACCTTAAATGGCGTGGTGCCTATTCAAACTGGCAGCGGTGGTGAAGGATCTCACCCGATCACTTCATTGAAAAATGAGCAAGGTCGAGGCCATATACGGTCGCTATAGAAAATCGAGTACATTTACATTTATCAAGTTTAAAACTTTAGATTTTCCATCCATAAAAGGAGGAAACTTCGAATTACAAGATTTCGTTTCCCAAGACTAGAGTTTCGGTAAAAAGTATTTGGTATACTTTAAAATATATGCTTGTGTTCATTAAATTTTGACAAAATTAACTCTTAACGTCGTAACCAGGTGTTAAAACGTGGATTTTTATCATAATTTATATCGTGTATTAAAATAAATTTCTTGTGTCAGAAAATTTGTATAGTAATAGTTGAAATGTTACTTACACCTTAAGAGACTAGCAATGCAGAACAGCATATCTGTTGAAGTTGATTGGACAGGAAGTGATTTCTTGTTGTTTAGGTGGAGGAGTTGGCGCTGAAGAGCCGAATTAGACGAAAGCAGGAGAATTTGGCAAAGGAAAGTAACAAGTCAAACGAGAATGTAAATGCCTGTCAAAGCAATTCACTGAAGGTTTGTATCTATTCATTCTTGTCAAAGTAAAGCATTCAGCTGTTCATTTCTATATCTCACGTTTAAGTCCTGTTGTAGTCTTGGCTTGTAATCTAACAATTGAAAGTTCAAACCTGCTGAGCAGACTCTATGTAACAGATTGTTAACAGTCATTTATCTGCCTTGATGAAGTAGATTTTGGTGCCGGTGTAAGCTGGAAAATAAATGAAAGCCCTGTGATGCACTAGCTCCATCAGTTAGCGACTCTAGAGTTACAGAGCAGGAAATGAGGATGTGGGAGCATTTAGTGCCATTGCTTTGTTGTTACAGAATCTTGGCTTTGAATCCTTGTTTGTAATTTAATACTTTTGTGAGGTTCAAGACGCTTTGCTATTAGCCAGATACAAATGTACATACCTTTGTGAAATTTGCAACTAATTGCCATATATAAACTCATGTAACATGTAAGGAAGAGTTGTCGACTTTTGTGACTATTGTTGTTATTGTGTTTGCGTTCCAGCTGAAATTTCAGAATTGGTATTTATTATGTGTTCTCACTTTATATTCAAGCTGCCTGACAACCTGCGACATGAGCTTCTCAGCCTCTCTTTGCCTCTTTTCCACAAACGCTTGAAGACCATTTTGTTAAATCGTGGTTTCATTGTGTTAGCTTAGGAGCGCCTCTGATTAGTCTCTCTTGGAGTGGCGCTATGTAAATTTGCAATTACCATTATCATTCTGTTTCTGTACTTTGATCCTTGAGCACACTTTCAGTTTTAGTCTGCATCACAGCATCTTCTATTTAGATATTTGTAGCATCTGTGAGAAAACTCCAGTTAACAAGTCAAATAAATGATGATCTGGTATTGTAAAACGTAAGATAATCACCAGTTATGAAATAGGTGGTTGAAGTAGTGTTGTCAACACAACATCTTAGGCCCAGGCCTAAGATGTTGTGTTCAGGTGATGATTGAACTTCTCTGACTTCTCTTATTTATTTGCAGCAGCCGATACAAGTACCAACTGCAGATGGCAGATGTATGAACAGTGAGCTCTTGGATCTGGAAGTGACGGCTCCAGCATTTGTCAGTAAGTTAGATTATATCTCTGAATTTTATGGTTTTTTACCCAACTGCAAGGAAACATATGTCCAACTGAGCCTCTCCAGAGTGTAATTAAAGAACCACTGAAAGGCACTGTCACTGATGGTGCTTTGTGTTGAGGTGGCACAGGAGAGCAGCTTACAGATGTGTTACTTAGATCTGCATCAAATTTCTTGATGTGACACGTGAGGGATATAAGCAGTGACTAGTAGTGGCTGAAGGTAGAAGGGAGTGCTCATCTTAGAGACTGTTGGTTAAACAGACCAATATGAATCGTACTGTTAAGGAAGCCAGTGCAAAGAAAATTTATTTCGACATGTTTTGAGGAGATGCTGTTATTATAATGTGAATATTCTCGACAAGGTTTGGAACAATTCCAAATTTGTTTCGGCTTTAGAAAATGACCTGATTACAAATACAGCCTCGTTATGAGGCAGTTCTTGGCAAGGCCGTAGCTAGGGGGGTGTTTTTGGTGTTTAAACACCCCCCGAAATTAAATAATGTAAAAATGAAATAATGCATTTATTAACTACAAACCCCTTGGTCGGTTGACTTGGTTGCATGTCGGCTTACTTAAGGACGAGAAAACACCCCCCGAAACAGAAAACACCCCCCGAAACAAAATCCTGGCTACGGCCCTGGTTCTTGGCATGGGTGCTAATGACGTTATAACTAGTTTCTGGTGTCACAGTAGCAGAATTATTCATTGTTTGTTACTTTATAGATAAAAAGGAGGAGAAAGAGGAAGCAGATGAAGAAGAAAGCGATGAAGATGATCAGATGACGACTTTCATAAAGCTGATGTCAAAACGATAGAAACTGTGAACAATGAACTTTTGATCAATTGTTCACCAGATGGCGTAACTGATGAGATCTTTCATAAAGGACTTGGTCAGATCAAAGATAGTTAAAATATCTCAAATGCACATTTGTTCATATCTGTTAAGATGTGATTACTACAGTTTAATGATATATAATGTTAAATTTTATGTAAAGGGTATATGGTTCCCTAAAGGCATTTCTGTTTCCCTGGGGCTTCTGTGCCGAGAGCACCTCTGAATAGTTGCGAGAGGCACTTTATAAATTTCTACATACAATACAATATGGTGTAGCACTGTCCATACACGGAGACCTTAAAAGGTGTGGCATCCATTTATATAGGCAGCGGTGATGTAGGATCTCGCCCTAAATTCATTGAAAATGAGAATAATCGAAGCCATGCGGTCGCTATAGAAAACCATGTACATTTACTTCTAATTATGCTCAGAGGTGGTGATCTTGTTTGACAAATGGTGGGACACTTTTGAACTGATCTGGTCAAAAAAGAGTTTGATCTGGTCAAAAAAGAGTTTTGAACTAATCTGGTCAAAAAAGTTTTGAACTAATCTGGTCAAAAAAGACGTCAAAATATTTTTAGTGGTCACTCACGAAAACAATTTTTTAACCTTTTTTGGTGTATCTTCAGAATTGGGGGGGCAACTGTATACTGTCCCCGCTGTTAAAGGTGGGGTCTTGTCCCCCTCGACCCATCTGGGATTGCCGCCTCTGATTATGCTACCTTTGGAAGCCATCCAGTGCCGTTTTAAGGCCTATGCACGCGAGGCCCGGGCCTAGGGCCCCGCGCAGCGGGGGCCCCGCGGCGGCCCAGAAACAAAATAACAATATTATAAGTTCTGTTCTAACAAGTAACAATTCTGCAAAGTAAAGTAAGAACAATAACACAGTTTTATTATTTTTTAAAACAAACGTTTGGTAATAAAATCAGAGCGCTATAGAAATAAATCAGTAATTTTAACACATGGCGACGATGGCGCACAACTTGCTGTAGGCTATTGGCTATTAGGCCTAATATGTTTGTTTTCATTTGTCTGCTTTTTCACAACGCTATTCAAGGAATTTTTTATGTCTTGGTAAGTTAATATTAATTTTTAATATTAAATCTCTCTGTCCTATAATCTAGTCATTTTATAAATTGTTTTAAACGTTAAATTATAAAAAAGGGCAAAAAGCGTATCAAATTTCGCACAGTTAATAGGATAAATAGAATGATGTTGGCGTGTCGGCGCTCGGTACTGAGTCGGTAGTGAACTTGGCAAACTTATTTAACTTAACAAAATCACTTCATTTCCACCTCCTCCAATGTGTAAGGTTGAGGGTTTTTGATAGTTTCTACCCTTTTTGTTATGCAGATTAAGATTCCGATTGTCAGTTATCACCGTCGTTCGCGTAAGCCGATTTGGAATTTTTGGCCAATTATCACTACGATCTATTAAACGAAATATCAGACAACCCATCAAAAATGCGTAGAAATTATATGAGTGGTGTCGCGAAGAGAAAAAAGGAAGCAACTGAAATGGAAATGTCGACCAAACACCCAAAAGTATCTTCATTTTTTCAAAGTCAATCACTGAACTAAGCAGACGTGGGGAAGCTTATGAAGAAATCAGCAGCAAATCTACATTCTTAATCAAACTGGTACACTTGAATGCTGAACAAATAGCAGAATACAGTGAAAAGCTTGCAAAGTTCTATCCTCAAGATCTTGACCAACACGAACTAATTTCAGTTGCAAAAACAACAGTGCCATCTATGTCAACAATCTATGCCATGATAAAGAATGACAGTCTGGAATCAACGGTTCCAAACGTTGAAATTGCAATAAGAGTGTTTCTGTCAATGATGGTGACAAACTGTACGGCTGAACGTTCTTTCTCAAAACTTAAATTAATCAAGAACGAGCTTCGCAGCCGTATGATGCAAGAACGATTGAACTGCCTGTCTGTCATGAGCATAGAATCAGATGTGTTGGAGTCTTTGAATTTCGATGATATTATAAGAGACTGTTCAGAGCAAAACACGAAAGCGATGTTTGTAAGAAACTGTTGTTACAAAGTCACAATCCATGTATAGCAAACATGTACTCATTATAATCACACTTTCAGTTTGTGTAACAAATAAACAATGGAAACTGTAAAGTAGGCCTATGTTAAACTAAACTTTTATTTTACACTTGTAGTACAAAGATTGATGTGTTAGCTGTGTTATTATGAGTTTAGTAACAGTATATTATATTAATAAATTTAACAAAATGACGCATATGCACATACAATGCACTAATGCAATACTCTGTATCTGAGACTGAGATATTGAGGCGGAGATCGGATTACGTTTAAGGTTATTTAGGATTTGTGCGGGTTGTGCCTAGGGCCCGCAAACTCCTTAAAACGGCTCTGAAGCCATCTATTTACCATAATAGGTGTTAGTGTGTGTGTGCGTATCTATGGTACACCTGTGAGAGAAGCTGCTGGTTAATTAAATGATTAAAGGTAGAGAGTCGACCTCCTGAATGCTCCGGCAAGCTATAACACTCTGGTGAATAATAACTTAAGAAGGAACATATAGAATCAGAGGATTTTCCCCATAGCAAAAGTTAATTAATGTGATAGTGTTAGAGCGAGGAAGATGGGATTGGAAAGGTGGAGGAAAAGGAGGGCAAAGGAGTGGTTAGTATGAAATACTAAGCTGTGATATATATAATAATAATAATAATACTCTGGTCTTTAATCAAGCGCCTGCAAACGCACTGCGCTGTACAGTGAACATACATATAGTATAAACGGCAGCCACACAGGGCGCCTTACATACATGTATATAGTAGAAGCACATGATAATAGTTTTACAGGAGTCGCATATAACTATTTTATGCGGCAGCCACACGGCGCCATTCATGGCCTACTATTCATTTAACCACCGCTGCCACCTAGCGAGTGGAAGGCTGAATAAACCTTACAGGGGTCTGTGCGGTTCGATCTTGGTACCTTCAGCTCTTCACGCCAGTGTGTTATCCATTAATCTACGGGCCTCCCCCCCCATATATTCGTTTATAAAAAAAATGACAAACTGCATTAGGGTACATGTAAAAGACTAGTAAAAAAATTTCAAAGAATAATGAATGAAGTTAACAATTAAACAAGATACGAGAAATAAAATTTTTATTATCTTTGGTAGGAAGTAAAAAGTTATGTGGCCTAGGCCGAAGATCATATGGTAATACAGTTATTGGGGGAATAGTGAATATAGAACATGTTAATATCTGTTTAACCGTGGCTGGACTAGGAGCATTTCCTATAGGTTTCTTGAAGAGGCGCTATATAAATTATCAAAATGCATGTCTTTCTGCTTTTGTTTGGTTAGCTGCTGCTTAACTACACTCAACTGTCACAACAAAGATGATTAGAGTCGCCCCCTCCTTTCTCCAGGCTTGGGATCGGCGTAACTAGAGTATACGGGTACCGGTGGAGTTCTTCCTGCTTTTCTTCACCGTACTCATCACTTACAATTAATATCACAGCTTGCTGTCAATTTATATTGACTGCTCGCCTGTAAAGTACAATCAATTTCTCTCCTGTTAGTCTTAGGATTGTATCCTATCGCGTCTGTAACCCCGAGATATCTGCAGCACCCAAGAAGTAACGGAGTCACGGGAACCAGCTTATTCGTAGGCGCTTAGTCAAAACAAAATCGATAGCCAGGTAGGGTCAAAATTGACTTCAGGTCTAAATCCAAAGGGGTCGGGCAGGCAGCCTTTGACTTACATAAATAGACCCGGGTCTACTTTGTCATATCAAAGTTCCAGGGTCTATATCTTAACCAGTTCTACGCAGTCTTGTTGTCAAGACCTTAAACCTCAAGACCAAGACCAAGACCTTGAACCTCAAGACCAAGACCTTGAACCTCAAGACCTTGAACCTCGAGACCAAGACCTTGAACCTCGAGACCAAGACCCAAAAAATCGCAATCAGGTCAAGACTTCTAAAATTGTCAAGTCGGAATATTCGCTATTTTAATGAAAACATGAGTTTTATTTTATTCAAGCAACTTAACTTTAAATGCAAACTGCAGAGAAATCCGAATTTGTATTCAAAAGTCCGTCATGCAAACTATTATTCTAAATGCATGCCTTTTGTATTTATAAAAACCAATTCGCTCAGAATTTCTGACCAAGGCGTGCCTGGTGGGCCTCATAAAAATTCCGCCATGTGAAAAAATACGTTCTACAGGTGCTGAAGTCGCTGACACACAGAAGCTTTTCAAGCACTGGATGTTAATGTACAGATAGTGAGTCCATTTGAAATCTTCCCATGGTTTATCATACCGTCTGATACAGAATAACTGTTGCTGCTGCCAATGGGTTTTCCTGACCAACAAGACTTGTATCCATCCATAGATATTGGTCGTATGATGCAAGCAGGCTTGATACAGAATTCTTGAGTTCTGTTAAATGACTGTTCATATTGACAGCCGGTCTTGGTCTTGGTCTTGCGAGACCAAGACCAAGACTTTGAACCTCAAGACCAAGACCAAGACCTTGAACCTCAAGACCAAGACCTTGAACCTCAAGACCAAGACCAAGACTTTTAAAAACGAACTCGAGTGCACTCGAGACCAAGACCTTGGTCTCGAGGACAACAAGACTGGTTCTACGTATATATTTTCTTTCTATTCTATTCACTGGGTCTTTTGCACTGGGAGCACCTCTGATTAGCAAACACTGTGAGAGGCGCTTTATGAATGTTTAGATACAATACAATACAATATATATCCGATGTGAAATAAGCAGGAATTTCATGGCCAGCTATGTTACGTCCTATTGTACGAGAACTGCAGTGATCAAAAACTTTTAATACATGCAATGAAAATGTGTCTAAGTGAAAATAAAAAACAAAAGACAATAGTTTAAAGTTAAACCCTATTACATGTTAATGTATTTAAATGAGATGTAAAGCAAACTTTATAACATTCCGGCTATAGGCCTATCCTACTGTACGAGAACTGCAAAAGGCCTAGTACCTATTGCCATAGTAAGAAACTTTAAATGCGTGTACTGAAATGTCTGCTTGACAATGACTGTATTAAAATAAGAGATCATAGTTTCAACTTTCAACCCTATAACATGTTCAATGAGTTCATGTACTTAAAATTTGAACTAAAGCGAACTTCTAATCTAGTCTTCTCTCGATCATCCTTCTTATCCCTTGGCTCAGCACATGACACTGACACACACACGCACACACACACACACACACACACACGCACACACTCACACAGACAAACACACACACACACTATGGGCTTACGGGGTTTCACGCCACGCCAGGGGCCCCTCTGCCAAACAGAGCTTACGGGGTTTTACGCCACGCCAGAGGCTCAGCAGGGCCACTCACACACACACACACACACACACACACACACACACACACACACACACACACACACACACACACACACACACACACACACACACACACACACACACACACACACACACACACACACACACACACACACACACACACACACACACACACACACACACACACACACACACACACACACACACACACACACACACACACACACACACACACACACACACACACACACACACACACACACACACACACACACACACACACACACACACACAAACACTCACACAAACACTCACACAAACACACCACACCGACGACACAGAGCCATAGTGCAACCGTAACATGCATCAGAATCCACCCCATCGCCCCTCATACAGAAAATCCACCCAGTCGCCCTTCATATAGAAAACACCACCACATCCCCTAAGGCAGAAAGATGAAAGATGCAATTCCATATCGCTCCTTAGACAGAAAACTCGCCGCCAGCAACTGCACAGGCACCTGTAGAAACACAGAAAAACCACGACGGTTATTATTATATGTTACGACAGTACTGTTATAAATAGTATCATTATAGGAAAAAATAATATTGGGGCGGAACTCGTTTGTCCGCTATTTGATGCTGGCTTTAAGTCAACCATGGGCGTAATTTGTGGGGGGTACGAGGGGTACCCGTGCCCCAATTTTTGGACTGGAGGTACCGTACCCCCACTTTTTGAACAATACCAATCAATATTTTATTGTTGTGCCTTTCCAGAGATCGCAGTCTCCGCCTTTCTTCGTGTGTGTAAGAAATTGGTACCCCCCACTTTTTAGACCAAAGTAATTACGTCTCTGAAGTCAATATTGCGTGCCAGTGCCTGCCTTCACGAGTAGGTTAGAGAGGTGGGATAGAGATTGAAGGTCAATAGTCTTATAAAGAAATGGGGTGGTTTAGGGTTGGTGGTTGAACGAGAGAATGAGGAATTGGATCCCCGCTCTCAGTAAAACACTTCATCATTCGCTCTCTGTACAAAGCAAGATATATATCTAACAGCCTAGATCAGTGTTTCTGGTATGAACTAGTTAGATACGCAAGCAAGCATAGGCGTAGACTCTGGGGGGCAGCCGGGGTACGTGTCCCCCAATAATTGAGGAGCCGGTGTAAAGACTTCAGATTACCCCCTCTTTCAAGTTACCCCCCGGTAATCTGAAATCGATTTCAGATTACCCCCGGGGGTAGCCTGAACGCGATTTCAAGTTACCCCTGCGCTGTTCACATTACCCCCGGGGGTAATCTGAAATCGATTTCAGATTACCCCCCGGTAATCTGAACGCGATTTCAGATTACCCCCCGATAATCTGAACGCGATTTCAGATTACCCCCCGGTAATCTGAACGCGATTTCAAGGTACCCCCGCCATGTTTACATAACATAAAGTGCTAACTATACCACCGAGCAGCTTCGAACGACTGAGAACATTAACGTTTCTCACGGCTGACGCACTGATTGCAAGCATTGACCAGTAAACATAGGCAGCCAGACAACTACAGTACTATATATGCGTGTCAGCTGCTCCATTTCATCAGTTTAATGTAGTTGAGGCAGAGATAGAGAGAGAGAACTTATCGTGCATCATGCTATAAGGGGACAATGAGAGTTCAGCGATAAATATTGGCAATTATTACCATTATTATATAGGATAATCGAAAATGAGCCCCACTAATTTGAGGAGGTAATCTGAAATCGTAGGGGGTAACTTGAAATCGATTTCAAATTACCCTAGGGCTACGTATATCTAGACACTAAATACTATCACGCTTTTATAGTACCTAAAATAACGTATTATATAATTCAACTTAGCCTACATGTAGGCCTAAGTGATGTTAAAGTCATTAAAACAAATTTAATCAGTAAGTGAACAGCGCTCATAGAATAGCCGCTAAAGACAGACGAGCTCCAGCAGACATTCAATCAAAGTAGGCCTACAACCGTTTCTGTAAGAACTATCAAAATCATAAACTTCTAAAGCGCCACTCGAAAGTTAAGCGCAGGGCACCAGCTTATGAGTGCTGCGTCAAGTCAGAGGGATTTTTCCAAAGGGTAGTCCAAAGGAGGTCTTTGGTTCCAGGCATGGACGGCAATCCCTGGGGCCGGGGGGACAAGACTCCCATCTTTAAGAGTGGGGGTCTTGTCCATACATCTGTCCCCCGAAATTTTGAAGAAACACCAAAAAAGGTCTACAGTTGACGCACGAAAAAATGTTTGACCTCTTTTTTGAGCAGATCAGTTCTAAATTGTCCCCCCACCAGTCAAACAAGATCGCCGCCAGTGGTTCCAGGGTCGGCGAGGGGGACAAGAACTCCCACCTTCAACAGTGGGGGGACACGCTATACAGACTAATACAGTTGCGGCGTTGCCCCCAATTTTGGAGTTACACTAAAAAAAGGTCAACACAATTATTTTTTCACCTCTTTTTTTTACCAGATCAGTTCAAAAGTGTCCCGTGTCCCCCGTCCCCCCACCTGTCAAACAAGATCGCCGCCACTGTTTGGTCCAGACCAAGAGAGGAGGCAGACAAAGTTCAGTATGCAACTGTTTCCCATACATCCAAAGGTGACTGAACTGGGCTAAACGCAGCGTCGAAGAAGATAAGTGACGACAGACGATGAGCCCAACATCAAGCAATCCCTTGCAGATGGTAGCTAGGGGTCGCTGCGACCTGGCATCCCTCTTCTGCCGGGTGTAGGCCTATGCGTGGAGCAACGTTTCTTCGTAGCCGGCAACTGGTCATAGGCCACCGCAGTAGAACGGTCAGCACCAATTAGGACTCGCTTGACGTTTCCAAATGGTGCTTGACACTGTCCAGCTAGCATGAAGATGATGATGTTGACGACAACGATGACGAAGTCAATATTCTCTGACGGTAGCGTTGGCATTTGTAGTTTGTTTCTATTTTTCCACATTTGTGTGTACAACTATAGTCATGTTTCAAAATAAAGACTTAATTCTGACTTGCGATTGCATAGAAATGGAAACGCGATACATATTTTAACAGGGTTATAGCCATCGACACCTGGCACCTGGAGATGGAGCAAGATACCAACTGGACTACATCATGATCAGACAAAGGTATAGAAACAGTGTCAAGAACTCAAGAACTCTCCCAGGAGCCGATGCAGACACAGACCATAACCTGGTTGCCATGACAATACATCTCCGACTTAAGTTCATAAAGAAGCAAAGGATAGTTAAACAGAAATGGAATAGAGAAAGAATGCAAACAAAGAGTAACGAACTCTCAGAAAATATAGAAGAACGGGTGGTGGAGTTGAGTACGGAGATAACAACAGATGAAAGGTGGAGGAGTCTGAAGGAGATCGTGATTGAGGAAACGACAAAGACTGTGGGGTTCCAGATGGGTACAGGACCGCGCAAGCCATGGGTTACAACGGAGATGCTCAGGGATATGGAAGAAAGAAGAAAATGGAAACACCAGAGCACAGAAGAGGCAAGGAGTGAATACAAAAGGCTGAATAATCAACTAAGAAGAACAACAGATAAGGCAAGAGAGGATTGGTGGGAAGAGCAGTGTGAGGAGCTAGAGATGCTACAGAATCGAGGAAGACACGACCTGGTATATGGAAAGGTCAAAACACTGACAAATAAGAAAAATATGGGTGGCGGAAGCGCAATCAAGGACAAGGATGGCAAGTTGCTAGAGGACGCAGACGATATCAGGAAAAGATGGAAGGAATATGTTGAGGATCTATATATGGGAAAAAGTAGCCAAGAAGATCTCGGGGAAGAACAAACACCAAGTACCGATAACATAGGACCGGACGTACTAAGGGATGAGGTTCTGGCAGCAATCAATGATATGAAAAACAACAAAGCAGAAGGAATTGATAATATCCCAATTGAAATACTGAGGAACCTGGGAGAGAAGGCAATGACAGAACTAGTGCGGTTATGCCAAGACATATATAACACAGGAGTTTGGCCGGAAGATTTCCTACAAACCATATTGATCCCGCTCAAGAAAAAGCCAAATGCAACAACATGTGAAGACCACCGAACTATAAGCCTCCTCACCCATGCATCCAAGATTCTACTAAGAGTTATCGCGAAGAGACTGCAAGCCAAGGCAGAAACAGATGACTGCTTGGGGGAGGATCAATTTGGTTTTAGAAAGGGAAGAGGAACAAGAGATGCAATTGCAGCGGTGAGGATACTAGCGGAAAGAAGTCTCCAGCATGGCCAGGACGTCTATGTGTGTTTCGTCGACTATGAGAAGGCTTTCGATAGGGTGGATTGGAGGAAATTAATGCATGCATTACGAAGAATAGGGGTGGATTGGAAAGAGCGAAGACTTATTGGAAACCTGTACATGGGACAGAAAGTAAAAATAAGAATAGATGGTGAATACTCAGAGCCGGGAAGAATGGGCAGAGGAGTGAGGCAAGGATGCCCGCTCTCTCCAATACTCTTCAACATCTACATCGAAGAGCTTGTACGGGAGGCGATGGAAGAAGTGAACGAGGGAATAAAGGTTGGGGGTAGGTTGGTGAAAGCGCTGAGATTTGCGGATGATCAGGCAATGTTAGCAAGAAGCCAAAAAGGACTGCAGAGAATGATGGATCGCCTGAATATGATCTCAACGGAATACGAAATGAAAATAAATACCAAGAAGACAAAGGTCATGAGGATAAGCAAAAGAGAAGAAAAAGAAGTTAGAATAATCGTAAATGGAGTGGTCGTCGAACAAGTTGAGAGATTCTGTTACCTAGGAAGTATGGTCACGAGGGATGTGAAGTGCCATGCGGAGATAAAAAGAAGAATAGCCATGGGAAAAGATGCATTCTATAAAAGAAAGGAGCTCTTGAGAGGAAAATTAAATAGGAATCTGAAGAAGCGAATGGTTAAGACGCTGGTATGGAGTGTGGTTCTATACGGATCTGAAACGTGGACTATAAGAGGGGAGGACATCAAAAGGATAGAAGCCTTCGAAATGTGGATATGGCGTAGAATGGAGAGAATCAGCTGGACAGAGCACAAGACAAATGACGAAGTACTGCAAATGGTGGGAGAGGAGAGATCCATGATGAGGACAATCAGAGAGCGTCAAAGAAGATGGATTGGCCATATAATGAGAGGAAATTCCCTGCTACGAGATATCATCGAGGGTAGAATGGAAGGGAAAAAGACTAGAGGAAGACCAAGAACAATGTTCCTAGACTGGACAATAAAGAGGGACGGCTACAGACAGATGAAAGCGGAAGCTCAACATCGAGAGGAATGGCGCCGTTGGACATACGAACCTGCCTAAGGGCAGAGAACCAAAGAAGAAGAAGCCATCGACGTATATTGGGCTTATACCCTGGAATAGCAGTGACAATTTATTTACATACTTTGCATGCCGTCTAATACGTCATTATATTGTCTCGTGTCATCTAGCAGTGGACATAATCAAATATGCAATTAAGTCGCACAAATAAAAAACAGTTTTTGTATTTGTTAGCAAGACAGAATTTACGCACATGTAAAACTAGTTATAAATTCTAAATCCTAGCATATTTTACAGCATTTTCAACCACACTTCTAACAGCTTCACATAGTCAACCACGAGGTGGCGTTTCATGACTACCGCAGGAAAATGTGTAATCTTAAGAAATATAATCTGCATCGGGTTGAAAGAAAATTTGAGTTCAGAAGAGCAAACTTTTGAAAATTTATATTAGGTACAATTTGTGTTGGCTTTTTATGAAATGCAAATAATGGAAAACTAATATTTATTGTCATTATTACAAGTTATGAATTGCGCTTGTGTATTTAGCAATTCGTGGAATACTGGGGTTCTGGAATTCCAACCCGCCATGGAAGACATACATAGTTGGGGATAACGGACCTTGTGTACTAAAGTACCAAACTATTTACTGGCTAGATATTGGCTAATAATTCCAGTGAAATGAATGCATTTGTTGAGCTGGTTACAACAGAAAGTTTTCTTTTTGTTGTAACTTGCAGTGTGTGAGCCTAACTGGCGGTAACGCTCGTGAACCTGTGAGGAGTGTGAAGGTATATATATATAGCGGCATACATGCAAGTGCTCATTGCCATCGACTGATGCAGGCTATTATATTATGATTTGCGTTAATCTTATAAGTATCAGTATGCATGCTATGTGCAATAGTTGTGGGGACACCTGAAGATTCAAAATGTTCATAAAGCATAGAACGTTACAACCAATATCGAAGATCTTTCAGCATTACCATAACCAAGGCTGGATTTTTCTTCATTTTTATTTAAGATAGATTTGTAACATGTATGGCAGATGCAAAAATTCTATTCAGTCCGTTTTTCTATTTCTGAAAAGGAAAGAGAATTCATGTATGGAAAAGACGGTTTCACACGGGTCCTAGTATTAATTTAGGTTGCATTTATGGTGCATTGTCACTGGCCTGCCTTGCAAATTACGTTCAAAGTCTTCTGGCCGCTTTATGCATGACTTCTTTCATATTCATTTGATATAAGTTCAAAGATCTTAAATACCTGCAAACACAGAGTTGCATAATTGAGCTGAATGCAGACAAGAGAGCAGGCTAAGTTGGTCTGTGACCTGTCTTTGGTCAGAGCAGGCTTTATTATCCGCATCATGTTCAGAGTCTCTGGATTGTGTTGATAGCATGGAGTGACGACAACTTGCTGCTGGAGTTTGCTGCTACGACGCTGTCCGGGACAGATAGGTTAGGCATTATCAAGGTGAGTTAGTGTTTGTTTTATAATATAACATTTGGCTATCATTGTTTTTGTAACAAGTAACAATTCTCGTATAACAATTTTCGTGTGCAGGTATTTGAATTGAACAGACGTTGCCCTTTCTCAGTTCATCATGACATCTTCAAAACCCTCTGAAGTTGAGAAGAAATCAAGCAGTTACAGGTACGGACGTGAAGAGATGCTGGCCATGTACGCTCCGGCTCTCCCTGTTCCCAGCGACCTCAGAGATATGACGATATTCTGCATGCGAGAGCTGCTGCCGATGTCATTTCTGCCAGTCACTGAAGATGAACAGGTCTGTTTTAACTGACACTGGAATTTGATTGAAACTTCAGATCTAGGTCTAAGTAAAGTTAATACAGATACCTAATTGTTACACTTAATGACTAACCTGAGTGTACACTGCAGGATAGGTGATTGGTTAGGGTGGTCGGTTTGTGACGTGTAGAGTACAGTTTCAATACTGTCTGAAACGGTGTTAGGACATTGAGCTAGTCTTTCAGTTGTGTGTGTTTGCATTTCAGATTAAAATTTACTTACCTTGTGCGTGTAATTAATGTTGATATATAATTATGGTGATGAAACAAGATGCCAATGTGACCACCTGCCGTGGTATGCCTGCCTAAGCAAATGAAGTCTTTAAGATTAGGCATTTCTGAACTTTGTAAGGAAGTATTATCACATACAGTAGTGTTGTGTTATATTGCAGACTTTACAGTCAAGTTTGCCTGGCCACCACCCTTCAGGCAGTGGCCATGACCCTGGGTGCATGCTGACAGGCCAAAAAAGGACTGCTCTTTTCTCTTTCCACTCTTCCAGAATCATGAAACTGCCTTTCCTTCCTTTGTTTTGTTTTGAGGATGTATTTATTTTAGTGTTGGTTTTGTCTGTTGCAGACCGCACTGTTGAAGTGCGTCAACAGTGACCTGGCAGTGCGTTCCAATCAGAGAGCGCCTCCGTTGTCACAGGGGGCAAGAACAGTTGCCGGGGAACAGAAGAGAGGCCGAGGTATTTTGTCTGTCCGTTTTCTTTGAGCATGCAATTGAACTTCTCATTCCTGTTTTAACATGACATCATTTTGACTGGCGCAGAGTGACTTTGAAAGGTTCTTAGAACTGTGTAAATGGCGCGCCATCGGTTAATGCCTTGTGTGTTAGACACCGGTGCTATGGAAGTTACTAATTAATAAATGTTGAGATAAATGACTAATTGGAAACAGCAGGGAATTTAAAGAAACTTTTAGCTCACAGGAAATTGAAAGTCTCTTAGAAAAGAATCTGAAGCGTGTGCATGAGTGAGTGAGTGGAAACAGCTGAAGAAAGTCAGTTGTGACAATGTAAAGAAATGGTTTCAACAGAAGGAAGTAGCAATTTATATAAAGAAGTAAATGAGATAACCATTTATAACCTGATAATTTAAGTTAATTGTTTATAACCTGATGAGTTGATAACCATTTATAACTAGGTGAGGTTTTGAACAGATAAAACATCAGCGTGTTACTGAACTATGTATGAAATTATATATCACATGGCCAGTTGTATGTGTGGCACCTTTTTAGAACCTTGAGAGTTGACCTCAAGTCAAAACTAGTGTGCAACTTGTGAGATATTTTCATATTTAGGTAAAGTTTGGTATAAATGGCAGATCTTGAGATATAGATGATGGACAGAGTGTATGAGTGTCTGTGGTTGTTTGTTGTTTTAGGTAGAGGTAGAGCTGACGCTTCACTGAGAAATTCCAAAGCTAACGATGGAAGGTAGTGTTTGTTTGTTTGGTGTTACTCTTCATACAGATCTTTCTCCAAGTGGTGTCTCTGTATGTCTGCTTGAGTGTATGACATGTATCTGTGTGTATTAGGTATGGATGTGAACATTTTGTGCAGTGCCTTTTGAGAGCGTCTGTGAGATGCTGAACTTGGATACCCGACTGATCTAAGCAGGTGCCAGTGGAGAGAGGAGTGTGTCTTGCAGATGAACTTATATGATTAATCTAGGACACAAAACTGATAAGTCATTACATTAGCAATTGGATGCTAAGTCAGCTCTGTTTAGCCTTGCGCTGTATCTAATTGTTAGCAGAGACAATGGTTTTGGTGTCTTTTGTTTGCCAAAGCATAGATAAAAATAAAGATAATGGGCATAAGATAGAGATGTCATGAAAAACTTTTAGTATTATAGATGGCAATGCCTTTTCCTTTTTCAAGACTTTTAAGTGGCTGTGCCATCTGCCTCGAATGGCCTTTCCCTGGTTCTGCATATCCTTCTGGCCACAGCAATGACATACGCCTTTCTTTAGCACTTGAAATTGCTCTCTCCAGGGCTGGGCTAGGGGTGCCTCTGGCAGAATCTCTTGAAGGGGTGCTGTAGGAATGATCAAAACGAATGCTGAACGCTGAGATAGAAGTGTTTGTTTTAGAGTTTTTTTATCTTTGAAGAGTGTTTTATAGATCGTTTGGCTAAAGCACTGATTTGAGCGTTTTCCATTGACATGGCAATCTCTCCTTGCATATGTTTGTTTTGCATGAATGAATTGTCAATGGCCAATGAAAGGTTTTGAAATCTAAACTCACTTAGAGATTGAAAGCACAATAATTTTGTTGAATGAACAGCAGTGGCCTTGTACTGCTGTTTAGTGCAGAGTCAAAGTGCTGTCTGTCTGGCATTACCAGTGACATGAGAGAAACCAGTTCTCTTCTGTGGCTCATTGCTATTACTATTACAAAGCAACAGTTAGATGCTGTGAATGTGCATTGGGTGATGTTGCATTGAGGTAAAGATACATGTTATAAAAAATGGTAACTTTTAGGGTACATATTATAAGAAATGGTAACCTTTAGGGGGTGTGCAACAGTCTAGCGGTTAGCTTGCTGAACTGTCAACCGAGAGGTTGGGTGTTCATATCCTTGCCTAGACAGAAATTTGTTTAGAGGTTTCTGCTCTACTTGTGCTCTCTAGCCAACTCAACTGTAATGAGTACACTGACCATGGGAATACTAGGTGGCAAGGGAGAAGACTGGCCATCTGCCCTCATATGCCAAGACTAAGAAAGTGAAGTCGCCAACACTTCATGCTCATGGCTGCCTCTCAGGCCAGTTTAGGGGACTGCTCTAAGCTCTTATCTTCTTATGTGGAGTCGTTGTTTAAAGCATAAGGTATCTTCAAGGCTACATCGAAATCAAACCTAGAAAGTGTGAATCTCAGAAGCTCTGACATGGAGACAGAGGGTCCTTGGTGGGTGTTAGCCTCTTGCAAGAGGTAGGACTGAAAAGAATATGTCAGAAGACAGATTGCTCTGTTGATGCACCTGTTTTGTCACTGATGCCTCTGGAGTCTGAACACTAGAAACCCACCTGTTTCGACTTGCATAGATTGCCTTCATGACCTACTCGAGCAGGCCCTTAGCCAGCCACCCGTCCTTTGGACGGGTGAAAATTATTTTGGATGGGCATAAATTGTGCATGATTCTCCTCCAGCACCATCCAGGTTCTTGTCTAAAGCCACTGCCAGCGTTCAGATGACAGTTCTGTAAGGAGCACGGGTTGATATTAGGCTCTGTAGACAGCATAGGGGCATTGCAGTTGGACTCGTACGGCGGCAGGACTTCGGACGGTCGTGACTTTGTACGCTCACGGCGTCCGACGGTCATGACTTCGAATGCTTTTGGACGGGCTACTCTGTATTTCTGGCTAAGGGCTTGTACTCGAGTTTGACAGACTTCATTAGGTAAGTGGTGGTGTATTGGTTAGCATGTGGGACTGTCAAACCAGACGTCGGGATTCAGATCCTGCCTGGGCAGAAATGAATTTCAATATTTCTGTTTTTGGGGGGCCCGATAGCGCATTGGATAACATCTGGCGTAGAGTGCGAGAGGTACAGAGATCGAGTCCCATAGGCGGACATGCTTTGTAGGCTGCAATTTGCGCCGTGTATTGCAAGCTGTCTGTTCTGTTAGTAGTTAAGATTTATCGCATAACATGTACATGTACAGCGCAGTGCGTTTGCAGGCGCTTAATTAAAGAATAAATATTATTATTATTATTATTAATGAATTCAGCTACACAAGTTTATTGTAATTGTAATTATGACCATTTTTATAACATCGTAAGGAGCAAGTTACTTCTAGGATGCTTTACACTCAACTTTCAGGGCAAGAGTTATATTGTATGTACATTTTTAACTGCTTGTAAAAGCATGAAGGCTTTTAATGTCCTGAATAGGAAGACTGTTCCAAGGGCATGCTAGTGACCTGAAAGGCCGGTCGCCATTTTTATTTATTGATTGAACATTGTCAGTGGACAGGGAGAGCACTGGTCACCTAGCCTCATAAGCCAAGGCTAAGAAAACTGAAGTGGAAACACTTCATAGCAATGGCTGAGTTAGGCTTAGCTTAAGCAAGTCTCCTTCTTAAATGGACAATGTTTGCAGTTTTACTTCTAAGCAACCATAGATATATGCACTTGAGATTGGTGCTAGCGATGTCCTTGGGTTAAATGAGGTCAGTCGAATGCCTCACGTGAAATTTAATCGTGATCTTGAGATTTCTTTATCTCCCAAAAAGATTCAAGTCATGGAGGCAGTTTATTCAGCGGCTCATTCTTTAAATTTAATCGTTGAGACAGTAGTGTGGTTAGCATCAATCGGTTCCATGTCCAGACCCTAAGGTGTTGCACTTACACTGAGGTTTGGTTTCTTTGTGTTGTCAGGTCGGAGACGAGTGAATCCGTCTGTTCAGGGGATTGGAGGAAAGAGAAAGGAGCAGAGAAGGCTGGAGGACCATATGGCTGCGCAGGTGCCAGAGCTCCTTCAAAAAGTTTGTACCCCAACTGAGTACCACTCTTTCAAATATCTATCGTTACGATTTCGATTGTTCCAGACTTTGCTTTCTTCTCTGTTTCTGTACCAACTTGTTTCTGATATCTAGTTTGTTCTTTTTATGATGTTTGAAGTGAGTTTAGCATAAAAAATTGAGTTTTAATTTGACTTTTTCTGGTGAAGTACGCTGGTCTATGGGAATGGAAATTTCTGCAGTTTGTGTAAGAATTGGGCAAAGTGAAGGGTTAAGAAGTGGCCCATCTTAGCTGCTGCCTCACAGTTATAACGTTTTTAAGATGTGCAAATTTAAAAAAAATTCTGATTTCGCCTTTTTATGTTTGCGTCTATGACAGCAATATTTTTTGTAGTGTTATGCTACATTCTATTAGTGTACATTCCATTAATGTACATTCCATTAACGTACATTTTATTAATGCTTATTTGGTTAATGCACATTAAACTGTTGCACATTTAACTATTGTTTATGTATGTGTGTATATATATGTATATCAATATATATATATATATATATATATATATAAACTATATGTTACATTTGATTTTTTTAATGTTCAATTTTATGAATGCACTTTCAGCTGATGTACATTGCGTTGATGTGCATTTGATTAATGTGCATTCTATTACTGTGCTTTTTAGTAATGTATATTCAACTGATACGCATTCTGTTACATTTCATTTTGTTAATGTACATTTTTATTAATGTACATCTTTAATGTTTGTCTCCAAATGTGCATTTAATTATTGTACATTTTGTTAATGTACATTTATTTGTCATTTGTTTTTCCCGTAATGCACACCCCATTATTGTGGGGAGATTTTTGCATTTTAAACTGTGCTTTCAGTTTATATACATTTAAAAAAATGTATGCTGGTGCATTTTATTTATTGGCCATGATCTCATTTACCATTTTAGTGTTTTATGTTGTTTTCATCTTATTTCTATTCGTCATTATTAATTGGTACTTTATTTTGATTTTGTTTACATTTGCTTTTAAAGCTTGAAAGTTTAATTTAATTTTGTATTGCATGTGATTCCTGTTTGTTTTCTGAGTTTCTTCGTGATGTGCAGCAAGAAAGCATTTACCATTGATTTTGCCATTGATTTTTCCATTGATTGATGGATGTAGGGTTTTCCTTGTGTCTGATGTTTTTTCATTTTTGTGATTGCAACTCACTCATCTCTTGGCATTTTCTGTAGCTTGAATCTTCAGTATCAGATTCTGATATTATGGATCGTTTGATCAAATGTTGTTGATTTGATTTCTGGCATTTCCAAAAAATATGTTTAGTATGTCCTTGAGTTATCTAGTTAGATAACCTTAGCCATAATAGAGAAGATTTCATGCTTTTTGATGAGTCTTTGCTTTGTCAGGTTTGTCTAAGTCATAATTTTGTTGGATTTTTCAAGTTGTGCTGCTTGTAAGTCTGCTGCTTGTGACACATTTGTTTGAATAGAACTACGTGATTGGTTGTCTGCATGGGATATATATGTACCTCTTTAAAAGTCAGGCATTTGTTGTTCTCTGAGAATGTTACCAAAAGGCAGATGGTTGTAAAGCATGGAGTAAATTGGGTTTGACATATTGGTAACTTCACATCTTGGAATTTCCAAGTCCTATGTATTAGAATGAAGTGATAATTTAGAAAACCAGACAGGTGCAAATAAAGTACTTGATTCTGTTACTTTTCATTTCTGACTGTAAGAGCACCTGCTTTGAAAAGCAGTTAACTCGGATTGCATTTGTAGTTTCTTTTACCTATTCTTTCGTGTTTTGAAATGCCAGTGTTTTGGTTGAGTTTTCTTTGGAAAGTATTCTGGAGTTTTATTTGATCTAAATATTTTCGAGTTTTATTTGATCTAAACATTTTTATGACATCATTTAAGAGCCTTTCATTTTACTCTCGAGTTTGTCTGAATGATGAACTGTTGAAATTTTCCATTTCTTTTAAGGGAAAATATTGGAACATGTCTTTTCTGTTGGTTTTGGCCTACCCACATGTACATAATATGTGTAGATGCCATAAATTTAAGCAAACATGTAGGTATGTACTAGAATGGTTTATTGCCACAAACAGCACGTTGATATTAACCTGGAAAAGGGTATATTTGAGATAGCTAATTATACAAGGATAGCCAGGCAGCTTATTTTAAAGCATAAAATGCAGTTTCAGTTTCTGTGATTTGAGTTTCTGTGATTTCAGTTTCGTTATCAGTGTTTCCAGCGGCATTTTTGTGTATGTATACCAGACAATTATGCAGTGCCTTTTCATAAGGATGTTTCTCAAGGGTGTTTTTCTAAGGCCTGGTACAGCACAGTTGTGCTGAGATTAAATAGCAGTGGTGCTTTAACTGTTGGTGCCAAATGTTTTCTGTACAATTGTTCTATGTTGGTTTTAAAAACTATGCAATTAAAAGAATTCACTTCTGACTCTGGATTTTAGCTTACACATCAGTTTAACGTTGTGGCAACCTCAGTAAAATCAGGAATATTTTCTAACCTAATATCTTAGTTTTTCCCAGCCTGCTTTTTGATTTTTTCCAACCTACTTCTTGAATTATTAAACTTTTTTCTGAATTTTCCAACCTACTTTCTGAAATTTGAAATGTTGATATTGGGTTTTCAAGATGTAGTTCCCTTTAGGGAAAGTGAAGTCTTGGGAATAGCTGACATTCTTGAGTAAAAGGCACTGTATGAGTGTGAGGTTACATTAGATTGTTAGCTGAAGAATGTTGTGTTTGACATAGAACACAAATGTTATATCTGAATAAACATAGCACTGTCTAAGCTAAGATAACAGTAAAACACTTGTTTATGCGCCTGTGTAGAAAACCTTAAGAAGTGTGGTTCCCATTCTAAATGGTCTCTTAAATATGAAGCAGAACCACAGTAGCAGGGCACCTTTTTAACTGTCCCACTTGCATTAATAGTTAGTGCATGTATGATGACCCCAGACTGGACCTTGAATAATGCTACTGGACAGCACATGTATGCACAGGATTGAAATGTTGAAGTGCGTAACATGTTGCCTACTTGCAGAGAATGTTGAATTACTGCATGAGATCAAACTAAGATATTCATATGGCTGAGTTTTGTTGCCATATAATTGTTGTCTGAGGACTGTGGCTCAAATGCGGTTATCAGGCTTTTTTGTAGTTTGTTTATCACATCACTGAAGCCATTGGTTGAGACTGGATGCTTCGAACTTGTCACAGTTTACTCAACACTGATGTCAACATTACCTAACATCAGAAGGTCCAGTGACACCTACTTGACATCCTTCTTCAAATTGACTTTCCTGCAAGCTGTTGAAGTCAACCCTTCAGTATTAATCCGTGATAACAGTAAAACACTGTGGAGTGTTTGCTGTTGTCAAAGGATGCACAATCTTCAGCTACCGAAGTTATGACCATTTTGACATGGAACTCTAGATACCTTGACAACGGCGTTGTTTTGCAAAGTGAGCAAGATTGGGATTGATTGCAGTGTGTAGCAGTTCACAGTGACCATCTGCTTCAAGTTTTGATCATTTATACAGATATTTCCCTACAGCATCACCATTTTAGTTTTGGATCGTAAGCAATTTGTTTGGCCATTTTCCCTTTTGAGTTGATACATGGTATGTGTGTATGTGTTTCCATGAATTCTGCATGTACAAAGACTGAGTTAGTGTCACTCACATTGCTTGAGTACAGAAAACAGAGTTAAGGAGTTTGTACAAGAAGATGCACAAAGTCCCACGTGAGTCAGGGAATTTTGGATTCGTTGCAGCCTGTTGACTGAGATCTGAGATGCCTGCAACAACTTAGTTGGCATAATTGAAGAGAGAGCAGGCAAAAGACTGGACTGTGGCATGTCATTAGTAAGAGCAGGTGTTATGTAAAATATTACCATAATATGATGGAAAAAGATTTGCAAAGGTGTGTCATGTTAATGTCAAACAAGTACATAACAGAGAATGTTGACATTTACATTTCCTAATCTGGAAACTTCGCAGTAAACTAGTCATTCAGATGTTAATTGCTTCAGCAGTAAAACCTGCCACAATTACCGCTTCAAATCATTGTGGGACATGGTAGCCGATTGGTTAGAGTGCTCTCCTTGTAACGTGGAGTGTGAAGGTTCTAGCCTTCTTCTCTGAGATGGTTACTGTATAGGGACTTTGAGCAAGTCCTTCACTCACAATTGCTCAGTGCCATCAATTAATGTTTGGTCATTTGGTAGCACTGGCGCTTTATAAATGCATAATAATACTAAAATCTCCTTGTCAATGGTAACTGTTATTAAGCTTTACTAATGTTAAAAATACAACACCAAGCTGAGACAGAGTTAGGAAACTTGACATGCAAGTATTCGAAAGATCATAAAGTACATATAACTGAACTTTGTTATTGGCTGACTGCTAGTACAGTTGTTTGAGAGCTAGATAATTTATTCGAGCAGTATAAAAGCTATTTGAGCAGTTGAAAGATTATGTGAGCACTAGAAAGCTTAGGTGAGAACTAGAAAGCTCATTTAAAAGATGCAAACAGACTTGTAAGAACTTGAAACTTGAGGTAGATCGTAATCAAGAGATTCGCTGAAGCCATTGTAATGTAACTGGCACCATCCTATCCACTATGCTGAATCTCTGTTAATATGCATTTACATTTGTATGTATGTCTAGCTTACTATGATACCTTTTAAGTACTGCATGAAAGTGCTGCCTGCTCCAACATAAATGATATATCATATATGGGTACGTATAAAGTGCTGCTCTCAGTATAGACTATTCAGAGGTGCTGTCAGCATGACAGCCCTGAGTGAAAAGGAAGGTCTTCAGAAAGCGGAGGGAGAGGGCGAGATCCCAAACAACATCTTGCTATGGAGTGAGGGCAAGTCATTCCATAAGGAAGGGCCAATGGTGGCAAAATCATGATGCTAAAACAACAAAGTCCTAGCTTGAGGGACAAGGAGATCAAAGCGGTCCGTGGACCCAAGAGGGTGGGAAGAGAGAGCAGAGAGTCATCATTATGAACAAGAAGTTTATCAATAAACAAACGGTATTTAGGTAACTGGAAAGGGAGTCACCACTGGAATGCAAAGCCCAACAGATGGATTCCCATGTAAAGCTGACAGTAGAGTTCAGAGTTCCTGGACTATGTAGCGACAATGAAGAGGGACAACAGGTTGACTTCAACACCCAAGCCGTCCCTTGTAGTTGGTAGAAGACGCTGCATCTGGGCATCCCTCTGCCACCGAGTCTGTGGAGGATGACTGTTTGCAGTGGACAACTGGTTGCAGAGTATCCCAAAGTAAAACAGTCAACTCCAATCCAAGGACTCTCTTTGGCTTTTTCAAATGAAGCTTCACACTGTCCAGAACACCCAGAAACAACAGCGAAAGAGAGATTTAACTCCGTGATCACGTAGGAACCTACTAGTTCGCATTAAAAGTCCAAATGAATGAAAGTTATCGTGTAAAACCGCTTTTGGCCAACCAGTTGATCAAAACTGACACATCAGAAAAACAGATGGCAATCTTGATCATGTGTGCAAACTTTGTAGGTCATATATGATGCTATAAGTTTCATTGCTGTGGATGCTCAGGTCAGATATTGAAAGTCGATTCTTACTTGCCCAAAGATACTGTAATCTGGAGGTATCATCAGAATCTGGCAAAAGTCAAATAGAAAAGTTATTTCTCAGAGGAATGTTAGCTTGTCACAAAAGCCTCTGAAAAAGTCAAGGAAAATTTCAGCCAGAGAGCATCTGAACATTCAGGGAAAACGTTGGTTGCATCAGTATTGGGATAAGTCTTAAGGTGGAAGAGTGATGGTTATATCTATCTAGCTATCTGGTGATATATTTTGTGTGTTTTAAAAGCTTCACATGGTGTCAAGGTTATGGAAGTAAAGTGAAATGGGATCAGAATTCTTAAGTTAATTCAACACTTGTGATTTGTTCAAAAACTGGTTTAAAATGGATGTACCTGTATGTATCAGAGCATTGGCATAATGCTCTTGTTAGCACTGGGTTTTCTCCAACTGATCATTTAATGACTTGCTTGATATTGAGGTCTAAATTCCTGCTTTCCCCATATTTAGCTAGTGATGTTGATAGATGCATAATTTTCGACCATTATCTAAAGAAATGTTAATTGTTATATTGATACAGTTAATGTAACGAATATAATTAATGTGATTACAGGTGACACTTCTGAGTCGAGCGGTGGAAACAATGAGCCGAATGCAAGGGAAGACATACAAGCTGTACAGGTTGGCATTGCTAGATTCTTCTGCTAAACGATTCCATTATTTACTGCTAAAGTTAAGTTAAACTTTATTTTACCAAAAATAAAGGATGAAGAGGTAAGTGTATCACTCATTTGTTGCATGCTTATATCAACATTCTAGGCTTGGGCGTATATATACAGCTTCATGCGGGAGGAATTGCATTGGTTGCCGATGCACAAACCTATTGAGTTTAAGAGCGTACTACCCATACTTTGCTGTCTTGCGTTATACAGATCAATGGATTAGATTTTGAGCCTTGGATTAAATACATGTAACCACCAGTTGTATGGTGCATAAGGACAACTAATCCGGATGGCTGTACACTGTGTTAATAACACTCAATTTTACTTTGTAAAATCACATGTTGTAATAACTGATTGTAATTACTACAATTACAATTACTTAATGTAGGAAGTGAATATTTGAGTCATTGTAAGAAGTGAATATAATGTTATTGTAACATAAATATTCTTACCAGGTCTTTAGGGAATTGGAATAACTTCTTATGATAACGACACTATAGAAGGCAATGAATTAGATGAGATTTTTTACATTATTTTACATTTTTACACATATTTACGCAAGATAAAGGCTCTTAATACTGTTATTACTCCTTACAGAGTTTTATTACATTTGCTTATTACAGTTACAGACATTTTACTTTGTAAAATCACTTGTTGTAATTACTGATTGTAAGTACTACAATTACTTTTTTAATGTAAGAAGTGAATATTTGACTCATTGTAACAAGTGAATATAATGTTATTGTAACATAAATATTCTTACCAGGTCTTTAAGGAATTGGAATAACTTCTTGTGATAATTCAACCAAGTAAGATGATGAGAGTTATTATAATAAGTGATTGTATGTAAATTTTTTACAAATGCTTCCTGAAATTGAAATAACTACTTAGAATTCTTACAAATAATTGTTGATCAGATCGGTTCCGTTTTGGTTTCTCAGTGCAGTGAAAGATTATCGTACACTGCTGCAACATCTTCATCAGAAGACGTGAATTTCAAAAGAGTTCGCTGTATGATAGCGAATTCGATAAATCGTGTCGTTCATAATAACGCAAATTCTGAACAACTGGACAGATATAAACACGATCCAACAACGACGTTGTCTTATGACTCTGTTGTCTCGAGCAACGCCAACAGCAGCAGAAATCATGTGGTCGATCTGCGGCTGTCAAATCTGGCACCATCTATTGATACAAAACACTGCGGCGGTGACGCGCAGTGGCTTTCCGTCAACTATGCAAAGGGTAATATTATGGACACAAATGTATCGTCATCCTACGGTGGGGGATTTTGTGGGGACGTCAGTCGCACGAACCTTATGAGTGACGGCGTCATTTGGTCGAAGCCACTCTACAGCAAGGCTCCGGGTGTTCCAGAAGGCGTTCAGCTGAATGGATTCTTGACTGCAGGACCTACGACTGACAAGTGGTTCTACAAGGATCCGAATGGAGAAATACAAGGTAAGGCTTTTTCTTTTGTCCTAAATGGAGGTTAGTTATCACTACTGGAATCAACTTTCGTGCCTGATACAGGCATGGAGTAGTGTCAGTGTGTTTAGAAAACAACCAAAACTCTGATTAGGTCAATCGATTGACCTCTGACCTTAGTCATCTGATTTTTCATGACCTGTCATCATTTTTAAGGCACCCTTAAGTTGTCTGTATAATGGTAATGATGTTGACAAGAATAATAGTAATCATCAGAATAATAATGACACTTGTTATTATAATACAATGAGATGCATGGAATTGTACTTTTACACCATCTGGTGTTTACCTTTGGTATAAAAATAGTAATAATTTGAATAAAACAGGAGCCACAATAGTGCAGTTCTATGCTATTGAGGTGCTGATTTCAGCTCCTTTGAGATAGGCAGCTGAAGGACACACTCACCAACTTCCAGGTCCTGGTTCTGTCATTGGAGATAATGGATTAAGAGGCACAGGGCTTCACTGGCTCAATCTAGGTCTTTTGCTTCCATTGGCCCTGCCCTTTGGAATGAGCTTTCTCTGTTTGTTTGTCTTCTGTTCTCTCAGGTAACATCTCTTTACACTGAGAGCGCTTTTGAATGTCTTTCCCGCTAGAAGCGCTTTATAAATGTCCGAATACAATACAATACATAAGTTTGAACTAGAAGTCAACTGGGTGAAAATTTCAGAAGAGAAGGTGGACCCTTGGATCACATGTAGGCAGTTGGTAACCAGTGGAGCTGGCTCTTGGATTCCTCATGTATCTCATATCACGGCTGAGGTAGTGGGCCTGAGGTTCAGTGGCATTTGGCCTTTGCCAGGAAATGCAAGAGCAACATAGAATGAGGAATCTTGAGTTTCAGCCTCTGGCTGAACACCAGACTACCTTTCACAGCATATGTATAGAGCCTGTGCTCCTGTATGGAGAAGACATGGACGCTAACCAAGAATGTGGAGGCGAAACTCGGTGCCCTTTCGACGATGTGCCTTCTCCACACAGCTTATGTCGCCAATGCAGAAGTTTATAGTAATTGTAACTTTAATCACTTTTATGTCACAGGTTGTTAGGCACTTTATTCCAGGAGAATGGGCCAACCACAGGAAAACTTCTTTGCTGGACTGTGGAAGTCTGGGCCGGTGGAACAACCATTGTGTCAGCAATTAAAAATATATTTATATATATGTATTCGTTTATTGAAACAAACTGGATGGCACACCGCACCCAGGAACATTAACACGGGAATCATAGCGAAAAAATAATATGGATAGCTAAAGCAGTAATGTAATGTTAGATAATCAAAATAAATCCAGTGAATTTGGGCCTGGGCTTTAGAAGGGTTTGCTCTTTGTTTTTTCTGTGTAGGTCCATTTACGAGCCGTGAAATGGAGCAGTGGTTCTTGATGGGATATTTTCCAATGAAGTTGCTTATTCGTCCGGGTCAAGATGAAGAGTTTGTATTGCTAGGTATAAGTCGTTTCTGGTGAAAAGTTGAGTTTCCGTGTAGACTGTCTTCTCTTGCACTTATCTCTTGTTATCTGTTATCTGCGCCTCTGATTAGCGAACACTCTGAGAGGCACTTTATAAATTTTTAGATACAATACAATACAATCTGGAATCTTTTCATGATGTATGTTAGGTGTTTAGTTAAATATCATACATGTATATGTACATATGTGCATGCATTGCATATATATGCACATGCATGCCATGCCATGCATGCATGCAACTCCTTAGTACTATCTGTTGATGCAATTCACACTTATGTACAATATTTACATATTACTAAGACACACTCTTTCTTGCATGTGTACTTAACTTACATAAGTACACATGTATGTAGGTATTTATTTCAGTACTTCTTGACCATTGTCAAGTATGGATATGGCTAAACGGGTCACCTAGTGTGGAGTAATTACCTTAATGAAGATTAATTACCCTAACAAAGGTTAATTTCCCTAATGAGGATTAATTACCGTAATGAAGATAATTACCCTATAAAGATAATTACCCTAATGAGAAGTAATTACCCTAATGAAGTTAATTACCCTAATAAGATAATTGCCCTAATGAGGAGTGATTACCCTAATGACAAGTAATTGCCTTAATGAGGTGTAACTACCCTACAAACTGCTCTACTGTCCTTTCATGGAGTTCTTTAGACTTAGATGTAAAAGCTGTGGAATATATCTGTCCCATGCATGAGTTTTCTTACCACATGTAGCATCTCAGTGGCTGTCTTGGCTTCATTTCCTAAATTTTCCCATGACCTGCTTCTTACACCAAGTGTTCTTGCTTTTCTCTTGGAACATTATCAGTCAAAGTTCAGAACTTAATTCTTCAATTTTCCTTACCTGATTTATTGTCTTCTGCCATCCTGGCAACATCTGTCATACCATAAACCGTTTTGGGCTGAGCATCTCATTGCATTTCTTGGCTTTTAAGACTGATCCAACAGCCAAGCTGTTGTAGACTCCATTAGCTTAGTTCTGGGTGTCTACAAGTGCTCACCATTGTTGACTCTTCTAGCAATGTTCACTTATTTATGTAGTTTATTTTGTATTTTATTATGCGTTTATTCAAATGTCATTATCTATTGACCAAACATCAACAGGATGAGCGCTCTAACCGATCGGCTATCATGTCCCATCGTGTCTGTATTGATTAATATTCTGTTCCTAAATGACTTTTGTCTGGTGCTGAGAAGTTTTGGTGATTTACATTTACTTTGAGTTGCATTACATCACTTTTTATATGGTGTGTTGTGTGTGTTTTTGTTGTTGTTGAACAAGACATGAAGCACTGGTTACTTTTGCTTGTAGGTGATTTGATTAAAGCGTATGGCAGTGTTCCATTCCTGTCCAGAACAGACAAAAAAGAGATTCCACTTGTAAGCAAATTGTTTCTTCTCTTATTGCCAGCTCTGCCATCAGTTTCACCTGACTTACCGCCTGACTTACCGCCTGACTTCGCCTGACTTCCTTGCTTCACCTTACTTGACTTCCTTACCACGTGTACCTTTTGTCTTTCCTTCTCTGCAATCTTACTGTCATACCTTAACTTTACTTCAGTGCTCGTGAATAAGCTGGTGAAGTGTTCTTAGCTTTAGAATAGTGGTTTAGAAATTTGGAGATTACAATTTACGAACTAGCATTGTCATTCTTTGCAATGCATTGGCTTACCTTATCACCTTATCTTGCTTCCTTGTCTTGCCTAGGCTCACCCTACTACATTCTTATGTGAAGTGTTCTTATACCATACCCTACATTTCCTTAATTTCCTTACCTAACCTTTCCTGGTCTTTTTCTACCTTACCTTAATCACATGTCATCTTGTCTTGACTTGATTTACTTTCTTATGTTATGTTGATGACTTAACTGACCTTACAGCTCCTGATTCTTGCTGTAGCCTTTCCTTTGTAAGTTACTAAATTACAGATGCTGACTTATATTTTTGGTTGTTGCTGTAGAGACAAGAGCATTCAGTATTACCTGATCAGGTGAATCGCGAGAGTCGCCCAGTTTCGAGCCTTCCATTCCATCAGCAGTTCATGCCGCCGTCCCATACATACAATGTGCCGTATGTTGATTGATTATTCGTTTATTTTCATCGCACGTTGACACACCGCAACATGTTACAGCAAGCAAATAAAGAAAAATATAAGAAATAGAGTAACTCTTTCTCATCGTTTGGTAAAAAAATTACAATCCAAAACATCAGTGAAATGCCGAGGGCAGTAATTGCTTAAATAGGTGACCATCTGTGGGCTACGTGAGCTAACTCAGCATGCCATCCCTGGGATCTTTCCTGGTTTCCATGACCTATCCGATTTCAACTGGGCATGTCCAATGAATTGCGATGTTTGGCTAGAGTGTAAATATCCGGCCATGGCACCCTTAGAACATGTTCACAGCACCCTTGGGTGTCGTGGCCCCCAGGTTGGGCAACACTGGTCTAATGTTTAGTATTTTTTCCCCATGGTACATATGATCCTGCAGGCTTACAAAAATTAGGGAGTTTTCTGGAATGGCTAGTCTTCACAGATGCTAGAAAAAATGCCTGCACTGAAGCACTGGATGGTTAGAGAGAAGCGCTGATGGAGGAAGGCAGTCTTCGTATTATCTCCTGATATTTGAGTTAGGCGGTTGTAGAAGAGGTTGATAAGAGCAAGACCATATGGATTTATTGGGCCCAGAGTTTTTTTATTATTATAATAATAATTATTGTTATTATTAATTTTACCTGTGGTAAGTGTAATCTCTCCGGAGTGAAGAATTTATACTAGGAGCTGTTACTGTTAATAATAATAATAATAATAATAATAATAATAATAATAATAATAATAATAATAAGGTCCTTACCCTTTGTTGCAGTATTAGTTGTGTCCTTTGTGTGCTTCAGCCAAATTGTTTAGGACAACGCTATGCTAGACCGGATGCAAAGGGTCACGGTGTAAATTTACAGTTGTTTCAAATGTGGTTTTGTTGCTAGTTCCTTCTTACCTGAAACAGTGGCGCCACCACCTCATCTACATAGCCAGAGACTGGAACCTCATCTCTCTTCAGCAGCCTCAGTTGCATCTCGAGGTGACAGTGCCTATGGTACCAGAGCACATTGCATTTCACTTAAAGGCACTGCTAAAATTGTATATATGCATACCCACACACACATACACACATTTTGGGGTTTTGAATTCATTGTATGCACCAGAATCTTGGCTTCTTTTCTATAAGCTATATTTACTGAGCATTATACAACGTTTAACACATTGACCGCCACGGCTCTTTTAACCACCACGCCAAGCCAAAGACGCGAAATTTTCACAATATGATATTTATGGAAATAATTATTTGTTCACTTTGTTTTCATAATTATAATGCAAAAACAACATGTCATGCTCATCAAAAACAGTTTCTCTGGTATTTTACACCTACTGTTTCTACACGTCCACATTGGTGTGAAACTGCTCGAAACACGGTACCACACACAAAGCCGGTTTTGCCATGCATGTCTTGCAGAAGTATCGTGACTCCCTTCGTACACCATGCTTGGAACAGACAACACATGGCTTTGTAGGGGCAGCCTTCTTGTCAGTTCCTGGTATCAAGTCAAGGAAGTGCTGTCCATATAGGCGTGACATGTCTGATGTTTTGTTGCGAACGAAAGGTTGCACTCTGTCAGCGATGATGGCTGCCGGTCGTGCATCATCAGTTAGCAGACTTCTAATAATCTGCAGTCTGAACCACACCTGTTGCTTTCTGCCACCTAACTTTTTGTACAGAATATAGGAATTGACCATGGTTAGGTCGAGTAGATGCAGCACGATCTTTTTGTACCATTTTAGCGATTTCCTCAAGGGGTTGTAGTAGGATGTTAGTTGATCGTTGCGATCGATGCCACACATATATTTATTATAGTCCAGAATGCAATCTGGCTTCATCACTACCTCTCTCTTCCTGTTCAGTCTAGGTGCAGGAACCAGTTTGCCAGTATGATGCGTACTAAGCATGAGAACCTCTCTCTTGTCCTTCCACTTGCTCACGACAATTCGTCCGCTTCGGCGAATGATCTCTTCACCTTTCTTCAACTTTGCCTTCACGACTGCTTCAGGCAGGTATTTGCGGTTCATGCGTAGAGTGCCACACAGTAGAGTTTTTCGTTGCAAGAGCTGTTTGGCAAGTGGGACACTCGTGTAATAATTGTCAACATAGAGCTCGTGTCCCAAATCAAGGCGTTTCTCCATTAGCTTCATCACTACACACTCCGAGTGACCTAAGCCAGCTAGTGCATCCGTCTTGCCCGAGTATATTAGCGCATTCCATGTGTAACCACTGGCATCGCACATCTGATACAGCTTTACACCGTATTTGTGTTTTTTATTTGGAATGTACTGCCTGAAAAGTAGGCGGCCACGCCACAAAACCATGGATTCATCAATGGATAATTCCTTATCTGGAATATGCGATTCCTGAAAGCGATCAAGAAGTGCATCCATCATTGCCCTCAGTTTATGCAATCTATCACCCTCAGGTGCAGCAGTATTGTCAGCAAAGTGCCAAAACTTCAACAATATCTCGAAACGATTGCGAGGCATTATGCTGTTGATCAGTGGAGTTGCCAACAGTGGGTCAGTTGACCAGTAGTCTTCAATCGTCGGTTTGTTCACAATACCCATTTCAAAAAGAATTCCAAGAAACTTACGCATTTCAGATGCACTGGTGGATGTCCAACTACGCATTCTGCTTTGTGGTCTCATGGTATTTTCACCCATAACTTTTGCAGCGTATCTATTTGTTTCAACCACCATCATGTCGACAATGTCATCCGTTAGAAACACCTTCAGAATATCAATAGGCTGTGACTGTTCAGATAATCCCAAAATGACATTTATACCTGGAATGTCAGTAAATGGTATGTCTGATGGAGGCTCATATGTATGACTTAGATTTATCCACTCATTCTGAGGAGTTTGTCGTGATGGACCAGGGTCCTGTGGACCAATAGGCAAGTCATTCGGATCAGGCATTGCAGCTGCTTCAGATGTATTACACATGCCTTGGCTGGCATCTATGTCCGAGTCCGGGCTACTAGGCCTATTATCTGAATCTCGCTCACTATCATCGCAGTCAAAATCATCATCCTCTGACGAATCCAGATCATTTATCGCCCTCAACACCTCCGTACTACTCATTCTTCGTTTCGCCATTCCAGTTACTTACTTTCACTAACTAAAAGTTATTCTAGCACTCACCCTAAAGAAACAGTTTTTTTTCTCATGCGTTTCGACGCGGGAAACATCTGACGTCACTCTGACGCCAGCAGAATTATTACGCATGCGCCAGTGTTTGGGTAAGGCACTTGAAAAATGTACTGCGAGATAACTCGTAGGTGGCGCCTACAGGAAACATTTCAACTACGAGATAACTCGTAGGTGGCGGTCAATGTGTTAAGATCAAATTCTGTGAGTTACGATGTGGATAAAATTTTGTGTTTTTAACTGTGATTTCCCAACAATCGATATTTTCCATTATCTTGACATAGAGTGAATAAATTTCACCACAGCGTGAATAAATTAAAGACATTTTTAAACTGCTTTGTGAAGCTTATGGAAAGTGTTTACAATCCTGCAGTTAGTTAGTATTTGTCCTTTATTTTGGTCAAAGTCAGATATGTTTTGGCAATAACTCTGTTGCAGATATCATTCAATCACAGAACGAGGTCTATTCACAACATGGTCTTGTTCTAATGTTGTTACATAGTGGCTGAGAAAGGCTTCCAAAGGTAGCACTGCATGTTAAAGGAGGTTATGCTGTACCACAGCAATTTATATTTTTAGATATATTCTAATTTATAATTGGGTTCTTTAACCTTGTTTACAGTGTTCTGTGGCAATTTTCCATTTGTGAAATTTTCTCGATAGTAATTGTCGTTCTTTAATCTGTTGTGATGGTCATTTTGCAGAGTCCTGCTGGCCGTTTAATTCCACCGGAGGTCTTAATTCCCAGGTATAGCTTTGTTCTCTTTCTTGGCTGTTAACAGTTTCTTATGGAACAAACTGCATAGCAGGGTGGTCTGCTGTACAGCATTGTTTGATATGCAGTAGGATGGTGGGTTGTAATACAACAAATGTGAGTTTGAGAGGACTCCATGCAATGATCTTAGATGGACAAGTTGTTTGTGCACACTTGTCAGATTCAGATTTGTGTGCAGAATAAGTGCAATAAAATTTCAGTAAACAACAAATATGAGAGTTGACGTCAATTACGCAACTCAGTGACAGTGTTGTTTACATGCTTGATATGACTTGAGTTGGTACTACGTGTCTCACAGATACATGTTAGAACAGCCGCTGTCTTTTATGTGCAGCGTGGTTGATGGGGTTTACAGTGCTGTATCATAAGGCATTAACAAGTCCACTCTGTATATCTGGCTATTCATGTAGCCACAAGGGTGATAGTGTTTGGTCTCTTCTTTCTAATCTAAAAATTTCTTTCGTCCTCATGATTTTGGCCTTTTATTTTTTACACTTTTATTTGTTTGACCTCATTTGAGGGGTCTCCTTTGTTAGCTATGTTTTGTGGTGTATTTTTGACCTACTTATTTTTTCGGCTTATTTGTATGGTCTCTTTTTTTAATTGGGTTTTGGTTCGTATTTGTAACTTATAAGTTCTGCGCTTTCATCTGGTGTTTCTGTGTTGATTTTTTAACGATGACAGTTAAATGTCTTTACAGATTGAAGGAAATCCTATGGTTGGAGTTGATCGTGAGAAGATAGAGGAAGATCTAAAGAAGAGGATCGAAAAGCAGCTGAAAGAAAAGCTGATGCTTGAGCTGGAGCGAGAGAAGCTACGACTGGAGCAGCTGAAGATCGAAGAGGAGCGACGGCTGATGATCGAACACCATCTGCTGCTAGAAGATGAAAAGAAGAGGCAAGAGGAACGACGGAAGATGGAGGACGAGAGGAGGCAGTTGGAGGAAGAGCGACGCAAGCTGGAGGAGCTCCACCGGAAAGCGGAGGAGGAACGTCGACTGCAGGAGCATCTTCGGATGGAAAGACAGCGGGAGGAGCAAGAGAAGAGGATGATCGAGGATGAGAGGAAGATGCTGGAAAAGGAGCGACTTGAGTTGGTGGTGCTTCATCGGAAGGCAGAGGGAGATCGTCGTGCGTTGCAGCAACAGCTGCTGGAGAAGATGAGTGATGATAGCGACGATGAAGTTGTCACAGGAAATGTTGTAAGTGAAGGAATGAAAGAGGAGGAAAGATTCGAAGGCAAGACGTGGTGTACGTGGAAAGAAGATATTGACAGTGGAGATGACGAGCAGTTGCAGGAAGAATCAGTATTAGAAAGAGTTGAACCGTGCGATGAAAGGCGAGGAGAGTGGAGGGAAAACGGTGCAGAGTCTGACATGAGAGAGCCGGAAAAAGAACGGAAGATGGTCGAAGCATCAGAAAGTTTGGGTGAAGAGATGCAAGGGCCAAACCAAGAACGGAATTGCGCTGAGATAGGCCTTTCTTTGAAGAGCATCCATGAAACGAAGAAGAAGCTTGTTGCGTGGAATTCATCTTCAAAGAACGAAACGCAGGTGAGCCACTTAGAAATATGGATGGAACTGGAAATCTCTTTTGGACCATTTGCAAATGCACAGGTTGTGATATTCCAGTATTTTGAATATTGCCTAGATGGCAGCACTCCTTCTCTAGCGTGTCATTTCTGAGTCAGGTGTGAATTTTGCTCTGGAATTTCGTTTGTTCGGATTCTGATGCGACCCAATCTGTGTTTTTGCAATGAATTCATTGGCCGTTATTTCTATGTTTTGAATGATATTCTGAGTCTTGTTATTGAAGCTTTGTGTGCTGCCATTGAACTTGTTGGCTGTGAAGGGGTAGAGATTGTTTGCACCCTGGACATGTAGCGTCCTGGGATACTGCCAAGAGTTCTAATAACCTCAGAACAATATCTCGAGGTCAGGGTCCATCAGAGCATCAACTGTTAAACTTACAGAGTTACTAAGTAGATTGTTGTTGGTAGTCCAGTTTAAGACGTGGAAGTGACTTGAAAGTGTATCATTTTAATGATCCTGTGGGAAGTCTTTGATTAGATTGTCGTACACCAGTGTTTACCATCCTGGGTGGCAAGGGTGCCGTGAACCTATTCTAGGCATGCAAATACACAGGCAGAGTGGCTGAATGTAAAATAAATGAAAAACTAGTGATCGTCACTAATGATATAAGCCTATAAATATTTTTGTTAAACTTCAAGTATTATAGAAATAGTCACAGTACTGCAAGGAACGTTGCTCATCATTAAAATAAATAACTAACTGGAAGAAAATAAATTAAGTTTGGGCTATCTTAGACCTTAAAGGCTTGCCTGTAGCTGACCTATACATCTAGAATTCTGTTTACTGATAAATCGCTTATATTTGGTATACCATTAGCTTAGATCAGGTCTGAACTTACCTTCAGCTAACCTACAGATTAGAGCTGGTATTACCATTAGCTAATGTATCGTGATCTACTTTTTGGTTGTATAACTTAATGATATAAATAATTAATTAGACAAGGCTGAAGAGCAGGGCTTTAATGTGCATAAATTGCTGATCATATGACTAGATTAAATTATACATCATAATCTTGCCTCTAGCCAACCTACCTACATCTACTTTTGTTTAAATGTGTCATGTAGCATGTTTAGATTTTATCAGGTCATGTAGATCAGTGGTTCTCAACCGGTGTGTCGCGACACACTAGTGTGTCGCGCATCGACCGGCAGTGTGTCGCGTAAACCTGGTGTGTCGCTGGTGTGTCGCGATAAAATTGGTGTGGCGCGAATTCTCACAGCCTACGCCCGTCATTTCTACATTACACTTACTTACTTGAAGCTTAGCGGACGTAGGCTGTGAGAATTCCTAACAATCCATTTATAATATCTATTCTATTATATCGTAATCTAAGGTGGCCATGATGTTCATCTTATGCACCATAGACCCCTACACGTTTGCGATGGCGCCGATGTTAACTTTTACCCATTATTGCAACATTTGGAAAGGATAAACTGATCAGTATAAAGCGAACATGTTGCGAATCTTCTACTGGTCATGCGAAATCAAATTTTGGTAGCAATGAGACGGGTTCTAGCACCAACAATAGTGAATACGCAAACAATGACGCTGCCACTGCTAGTTTTAGTAAACCAATCAAGATAAACATGAGAAAGAAGAAATCTAGAAAGTTATGTACAAGCAATCCTCAAGAACTCAGTTCTGGGCTAAGACATACAAAGGGGAACATTACAATACACTGGAGAGGTGGGCGTCTGGAGGAGGGCAAGGGGGCATTCGCCACCGAATTTTGCAAATATGTTACAAAAATAAAATCTTTTTATTACTATGATTATTATAACAGCCCAACACGATTTTAAATGCAAAAACCTCTTAATTATTTAGGTAAGTCCTTGACAGTTTTTTATTTTTAAAGTTGTCACGTGTTCTATGTTCATGAATATGGAAACACGTCACTTTACTCCTCCTACAAAATTTTGTGCCATGTAAAAAATTTTGCCCCCTGTAAAAATTCCTGCTGGCGAGCAAAGCAATCAAAGAGTTGGTTTCATTTCATAGTTCCTACTTATCTGAGCAAGGTTTTTCTCGGATGATCAACATAAAGAAAAAAAGGAATAAAGTGGTCAGAAGATCTCTCTCAGCCTGCTTACGTGATGCACTTACAAAAACTGTGGATCCTCCATTTGCAAATAATCCACAGAAAATCCAGGACCAAAATCTCAGTAACTGCATGCTACTAAGTTAACGTAGAAACTGGAAAGGATTCAACATGAACATTTTCATTCTTTAAAATGTTAAAAATTTAAAATGTTAAACTAGTTTAACTTTAACATTTTTAACAATGTTCACATACGATTGCGTGGTGTGTCGCCAAATTGGGTGGCAAGTTTAGGTGTGTCGCGTGCCAAAAAAGGTTGAGAACCACTGATGTAGATGACCTGCCTAAATCCACTTTCCATTGATTTTACAATCAGTGTGCTTAGTCTTTGGATTAGATTAGATTGGATTCAACCTGATCCTTCCTTCATCCACTTTTGTTTGTATGAATTATTTAGTGCACTCCAACGTCCCCAGTCGTCAAATGTCCGTGGGCCACAAGTGCCCCACCTTCCGTCAGTTCACAGCCATCACAGCCATCAGCAGAAACTCAGGACATAGGACAAGTGAAAGATGATGAACTTCAGACAACCTCCGAAGCGCAGAAGCAACGCCTGAACGTGGTACAGCAGCAGAAGAAGCAAATGTCGTTCAACTGGAAAGAACAGAGGTTTGCTTTTACGTACTTGTAATTGTAATTGTAACCGAAAACTTATATAGCGCCACTCAGATCAGCAACGCTTTCAACCCGCATCAATGCCAGCACCGGCAAAAAGGAAAGTTTTCAGGCGTCTACGGAACTGGAGAGGAGAGGGCAAGAAGTTCTTGGCGGAGAAACAAGGGGAAACAGTTCCAAGCTAAGGGGCCAACAGAGGCGAAACTTCTGGATTGTGCCGTGGAAGATCGCATGCGAGGGACAACCATAAGGCCGCGAGCCGAATATCTTATTTAATTCATCTTTTCACTTCTTTTATATAAAACAGGTTTTATGCACTGCATAGTCATTAAACATTAATCTGAAGCATGGAACTCATCTGCTTTGTTTTCGAATGTTCCCTTGGATGGCTAAATTACTGAGAACCTTGTATATTTTGTTTTGTCTGGTTAGCAGTGATATTTTCGTTAACGAAAACTAAAATTAGAAGTAAAAATAATTGATTTCGTTAACGAAAACTAGAAGTAAAAGTAGGAATTATTTCAGCAGAAAGAACGAAATTAAGAATTGAATTAGGAATTATTTGCCGAACTAAAATTAAGAACGAAATTATGAATTATTTTCAGAAGTAAAATCATTTTACTTCTTGTGGCGCTTAAGTTGAGACGAAGGCGAGTACCGATAAAATTGCACGCGTTCGAAACAAAATCCATTGGAAAACTTCGGTTGAGATGAAGACTCTGCGCATACCATTTCTATTATCTTTGGTCTTCGTTTTCTAATAGTTGTCCCCACTTAATTGCGTATCAACGACCTCAGTTTCATACGCCATTTTATTTCGGGTTTGAGCGTTAAATTGTAAAATTACGAGTTTATCGAGAATGTTGACCGGAAGGAAGCGAGATAGATTGGGTTTATCATTTCGACGAAACTACATGTGCAGGCAGGTCTACATGCCAAGTAGGCCTACTAAACGAGGAAAATGATGGAATTTGTGGAACAGCACTAGCTGGAGAAATACAAGCAATATAAGTCTTGGAAGGGGGATAGATGAATGGTAACACGCTGGCATAGCCTAAGAGCATTAGATCTTGACGACTGACTCGAATGAATTCCATCAGCAACTGTACAGCGTTTTGGATATGGTAGTCCACACAGTAGGGCCTACCCGGTTTCGCTGATACTAGATAATTCTTCGTTTCGTAGGCTATTAATGATAACCACACGACTCAAAATTCAAATTACCAGCATTGTTAAACTAAAGCTTCACCCCTTGTTTTACTTTAAACAGTTTTTTCTTTCTCGGGACAGGTTTGGTGTGCTTCTCTCTGTAAGCGTTGCATTATTATGTACTTTTACAGCACGGAAATTAATAATTATTTGGAAAACTAAAATAAGAAGTAAAATTATTTGAGAACTAAAATAGGAATTAGAAGTAAAATTATTTGTGAAGTAAAATTAGAATTAGAAGTAAAATTCAAGAGCTCAGAACTGAATTAGAACTGAATTAGGAATTATTTTCAGAAGTAAAATATCACTGCTGGTTAGCGATGAAGTTAATTCAGTTTAGCTAAATGAAGTTTGCTAAGTTCTGTAGTGGGAAGATGAGAAGGTTTTCATTTCCATTTCATAAAAATAGTCTGCCAGATCCTTTACATTTAATTATTATAATTATTATGCATTATTAGGCACCACTATCTGATTACAGAGCATCAGTTGTTATGAAGGACTTGCTCAAGGTCCCTGTGCAGCAGTCGTCTTGGGAAGGGGGCTCGAACCTGTACTCTGTGTTACAAGGCGAGCGCTTGGACCAATCGACTACTATGTCCCAAAGAGACTTAGAGAAGTCCAGCTTCGTTGGCCCTTATGCAGTGTAGAGAAGGAGGTCATTTCTTGCTGTATGGTGAATTAGCAGTTTGAAAAAGGTAAGTCTTAAGTTGGGAACGAAATGATGTCAGCGACTGAGCAGAACGAACTGATAAAGGGAGACAGTTCTAGGTCCAGCAGCTGAATAACCTTATTCACCAAGGACAATCCGAGTTTTAGGTAGAAGCAGAGAAAGACAATCAGATGACCTTGTTGAATTATGATAAGTTGGGGGGAAATAAGGACTGATTTTAAGTATTGTGGGTGACCAGAGTTCAATAAATGTTGAACAAGAAACCCGTGAATGCTGAACAGGAAGCCACTGCAACTGGCTTGTGTGGTTCTTAAAGGACACTCTGAGTTGCCAGGAACATACATGCAATACACAGTGGTTAAAGTGGTTTGAGTGAGCAGTGGGAACGCCAAAGAAGAGTTTCATTGGAACGCACGCGTGAGCAGTGGAAACACAAGCAAAGAATTTCGAGAGCAGTGGGAACGCCGTTCACACCGTTCCCACTCCACTTTAACCTCTGGCAATACATCCATGCATACACACACACACACACATGTATACACATACAACTTGGACGTACATATATACATGTTATTTTGATTGCATAGGACGGAGGCGAGTGCTCAGTCAAAGGTACAGTCATTTCTTGAGATTCAGGAGGAACAGGCGAAGCAGGAGCAGGAAGACGAGAAGAAACGCAAGCAACAGCAGCTGCAGCAGCAGCAACAGCAGCTTGGCAAGGTATGTATGTTTGTGTGCATGGGAGTGTGCGTGTGTGTGTGTCCACTCACTTAATGTAATGTCTTTTAAGGTTAAGATGGATGAGTTACAAGTTAATTTCCTTACAAATGAACTTTGTTCTTCTTAACGAACTCAGAGAAGTTTTGTTCCAGAATCCGATAATATTGTTGAATGTGTTTCTTTCATTGTGAAATTAAGTCACAAAAATGAGTCTTTAAGTTCAATTTTTTTAAGGTGTGGATAGCATTAAATGCTTTGGGGCTTTAAATACATGCCTGCTTATTGCGGACTGTCGAAATACGTACATTCAACATATGTGCATTCAATGTTCATACACAAACACAAATTGTTTAGTCCAAACGAACAATTAATTGCACTAGACCTTTCAATAATGAATTTCCAGTGCAACAAGGATACCATATTAAGCTGCACTTTACAAAATGACTTCATCATAACTCAAGGATCCAGAGTGTTTTCCTTCCAGAATTGCATTTCTTTCATGCAGTTAATAACCTTGATTGCATGTTAATAGAAAATGCTGCATGATTTCTTAGGTCCCCATCAAGATGAAACCACAGAAACCTAACACCGGAAATGTTCAACCTCCACGAAGAATCAAGGCTGCTGCTGCTGCCAAAGCCGACATGCCGTGAGTTCTCTAAACAATTGTACGACTTTAAGTTTATACCAAATAAGTATGCTCTGAATTGATTCTCTCATTTTTGTACAGATCTGCTGACTTGTTCTACGGTAACACAATCAGAGAGCTTTCTTGCAGATGAGCCTATGCCGCACCTTACCAGCATACCATGCCAAGCCTTGTCTTTCCTTTCTATACCTACCTTCTCTTAGGTCAGCATCCTCCTGAAGTTTCAAAGTTTACTGAGCTGACATGGTCCTCCAGACATTGACATTAACTGCAATTCTCTCATTTGCCCTGGTAGAAGTTTATTGCTATGGAGTAAATGTGAATGAAGATTAAGCACACTTTATTTTGTAAAGAATTTCAACCGGCGAAAGAGAACAGTCTTTAGAGCAGAGAAGAAAGCAGCGGACGAGTCTAGAGGAAGAGACTGCAACTGAGGAAGAAGCCCATTCCAAATTGTGGGTCCAACAATGGAGAAAGCGCGCTGCTGCATAGTAGCGGTGCGTGCGAAAGGAACATAGAGGTCACCATGGATGGCAAAGCAAAGATAGCGGTGACCAGGTGGAACGGAGGTGCGAGAACAAAGCTTGCACAGATAGGAGGGAGCATGGAAGTCACTTATTGTGCAACTGTTGTTGGTTTGCTACAGTCACGGTTCTGCTTCAGCCAAATTTATTCATTCATTCAATCAATCAAACATTATATAGCTCCCCTTCATGGGAGCTATTCAAATGATCGATCGTTCGAACCCAGTCACGTACCTTCTACAACTTTTTATCTATAGTCCTTAAGTGTATTACAAAATTACTGTCCTGTTGCTTTACAGAAGCTGTGGTGACTGTCTATAACTGTTTTGTTTTTCCTCACAGTGTGAGCATTTCTACTTCATCGCTACTTGGAACACCTGGCGGCGTTCCTGGTCTGATGTCTGTGCCTGTTGCAGCCACAGTTCCATACGCCACTCAGCCATGGAACCCAACAAAAGGTCCTCCAATGGTAAAAAACGGAACATTCCTTTTTCCGCTATCCAAGGTTGAGTAGTTTTGAATCGTTGCTTTTTTCATGTGTTACAAGTAGGCGCTATTTGACTCTGGACTTTGAATTTCGTTAGTTAATTGTTAGGTTTATCACTGTTCAACAAGGTCATCTGATTGCCTATCGTTGGTCATACTTAAAACTAGAGGTGTGCTGGGCGAACCTCAGTTTTGGAATTCCCTCCATGGAATTCACTCGACCTGCTCTGTTGCTTGTGTCATTTGTGCTCAACTTTAAACTTATCTCTTTGGGATTGCTTATCCACCATAGGATGTGTCTCTTTGTCTTAGTTGACTGATCTGGATGTTGACCTGATTATGACATGGCTTTGGATTGCCAACAGTTGATGCCTTGGCACTGGCACTTTAGAAGTTACTTATCAATGATAATAGTTAAATGCATTGAAGTTGTTCTGTTTTGTTCTTGATAAAAGATGCATGTAGCATTCCTAGGTAGAAAGGTCATGCAGATCCGTTGGGAAGCTATAACAGGTGGATGTCCCAACCACGGAAAGATTTATACAGAACCAGATAGGAATCTCAGTCATGTTTATCTCTTGGCATTTGACGTTGTAGTCTCCAGCTGCTGAGATGAATGAGTTCATGGTCTGGTGTCACCGCGCTTTGCCTACGCACACAACAAATTCATCGGTTGATGGTAAGTCCTCTTGTTTTCTAACAGACTTAGTCTTAGTCATTGGGGCATAAAACTGTTTTCAACCTGCAGTCTTATCTTGAATCAAACCATTTTAGATATGTTTGATAGCCTGTTTCAACACCTTTGTTAGGTTCTTAAAGGTGTGACTTAAATAACCGTTTAAACAGATACATGCAAACATGCATTCATGGCATTGCATGCATACACATACACAAGTACAGAGACATCTACATAGTACCAACGTGCAATCTAAATTTTAATAACTAGTCAAGACTTGTTACTTTACGCTGGACTTTACTACGATTGTATTTGATATTACCCTCCTTCCAAGGCTCAGAAGTGCACAGACCATGATGGCGTGAAGCAATTGTGTGAATTACTCAGTGTCCCCACCAGTAACCACCTCGGGGAGAATCAAACCTATACTTCTCCCAAAGTTGCAAGTCGGCTGCTCTAAGTCGTTTACTAGCCGTCCACTTAGAACCTTCTGCACTCATAACAATAGTTGAGGTACCAACTTAGCATGGATGCTAATTTGTATCATAAAGACTTGAAGGCACATTGTGAATTTCAATCCTAACTCATTAATCTCATTTGAATCCCTTGAGATGAGATTAACTACAATGATAATAATGATAAACAGATTAACATTCCAGATGTCTAACTTAACCCCCTCGCTGCGACGGCCTTCTAATCCCGTGTGCGTCATTGTATTGTATTGTATATGGGCATTTATAAAGCGCCTCTCGCGGTATATACCATTCAGAGGCGCTCCCAGTGCGCGAGACCCCGAGAGAAAAAGCAGGATTTAGGGTGAGAAAAGGAAGAAGCAACGCTACCAGAGAGAATGGTGGTGCGGACAGAAGGAGGAAGTCGGTTCCAAAGTGAGGGACCTATGCAGGCAAAGGACCTGGACTGAGCCATAGTTGTCCTGACACGAGGAACTAAGAGGTCAAGACGCTCAAAAGATCGGAGACGACGCAACGAAGCAGCAGAATGAGGCCGTTGAAACAGATCACGTAAGTACTGTGGAGCAAAACCCAGCTGAGATTTAAGCACAAGAATAAGCACTTTGAATTGTATACGGGCAGAGAGAGGGAGCCAATGGAGGTGTTCAACCATGAAGGTGGAGATATGAGAGAACCGAGGAAGGCGGGCAATGAGTCTAGCAGCAGCATTGAGTACGGACTGGAGAGGAGAAAGACGGATCTTGGGAAGGCCAATAAGGAGAGAATTACAGTAGTCAATCCGAGAGCACACGAATGCATGAACAATTGAGGTGAAGGTCGAAGATGAGACAGACCGCCGAATAGCCCGGAGACGCCTTAAGTGGAAGTAAGAGGAGCGGGTGAGGTTGGAAATGTGCTCAGCAAAAGTGAGCGCGCTGTCCAGAGTGACACCTAAGTCACGAACACTGGACGAGAAAGTGAAGTGAGGAAACCTATCAGACAGGAGCACGAAATCAAGCTTTTTGAGTTGCTGAGGGGTGCCAAACCAGATGAATTGAGTTTTGGAAGAGTTTAGAGAAAGGCGGTTTGTGTGTATGTGTGTATGTTTGTATGTATGTATGCAGGTATGTATGTATGTATGGGTGGATGTATGTATGTATGTATTTATGTGTTTATGTATGTATGTATGTATGTATATATGTATGGATGTATAAATTTATATATGTATGTAGCCATGTATGTATTATATGTATGTGTGTATATATGTATGTATGTATATATGCATGTATATATGTATATGTGTAGGCATATATGTATATATGTATATCATGCATGTATGTATATATGTTTGTATGTATATATGTATATTATGCGTGTATGTATATATGTATGTGTGTATATATGCATGAACGTATATATGTATGTATGTATATATGCATGTGTATATGTATGCATGCATGTATGTATAATGTATGTTTGCGTGTATGTATGTATGTATGTATGTATGTATTTATGTGTGGTATATGACCAGGGCATCAAATGGGTACCTATAATTTCAATGACGAGACATACTCGTCCTTCGCGTATGGCAATAGCATTTCCATGACGAGACATACTCGTCACCCGCAGCGAAGAGGTTAAATTAGAGTAATTGGTATTTGGTCAGGAGAGGGAATCTGTGAACGGAAAAGAGGTGAAACTAAATTACTAGGAATTACTTAAATATAAAATGATTAGTTTTGTTTGGAGTTGAGATTACTTTGATTGTCTTTCAGTCCCAACGCTGATTGATTTCCTGAAGGACGTCGAATCGCCCTATGAGCTGTACGACTACGTCCGGCTGTATCTCGGGGAGTCAAAGCAGTCGATGGACTTTGCTCATGAGTTCCTTGAGAGGAGAAGAAGGTTGCAGATGAGAGTGAACAGAGCGACTCTTGGGTTTCGCTTCACACCAGTCTATCCGAGTTTCGCTTTCGGGTATCAGGTGAGGGGGAGTCTTGTCGAATCATATGACAACTTCTGTAGCACCACTGCAATGATAATATTCGGGGAATCGGTTGATGGCGCTCCAGTGCCCGTCTGCTCATGTGTCAGTCTTAGTGCAACAGAGAAAAGGAAACTGACAAAGGATACAGTTAAATGAAAGCGGTTAGAGTCAGATATTTAACTTTAGGCAGGATATGTCCTACATTCAACGTATGTATGTATTTCTGTTTTATATGTGTGCATTTGTGTGAATGTGTATGTATTGTATGATACAATGATGTCTGAAGATTTTTATGGCAACTTTTGGAGTTTGATAAATGTTTTGTTTCTCTGTAAATTGAGATCATTGCTGTTTGCTATAATCTGTTTGAGACAGTGCATTGGTTTTTGCTCACACTTTGAAGACGGGAACTTTCTGTCCTGAACAGATGCAAACTTGGTGCTATATAAATTTTTGCTGAATCATTATAGCAATGCATGAAGAAAGGTTGACTGGTAAGGTAAGGTAGTCAGTCGGTCATTGGCTGTATTTCAAGCTGTCTTCCGCAGCGGTCCCTCAGAGGTTTGGTTTTGGGAGGGCTTGAAGGATGGGGGCATGCATGACAACTGCTTGAAAACAGATTGTCATTTTAAGGTCTGGGGTTTTAAGCCTAGTACTTGAAAGGCAGACTGCTTCAGTGCAGTCTTTGTATAGTTGAGAGTTTCATTGATTGGTACAAACAACAGAAGGAACAAATATCTATATTCGCAGTGGTTGATGTGGGAGTCAAAAGGTCAAGCCAAAGTGGTCCACAGGACTCGCTCTGAATTGACCTGTGTTTCTAGATTGCACTTTGATGGCAATAATTATAATTATTATTATTGATCAATAAGTGTTTGCTTGCAAAATGAGGCTGGAAGTGAAAACTGTGTTAATATACATCACTTGCTGCGGCAATGCTGCCTTCCAGTCATCTGTCACTTTGACATATTCTCTATGTATCTCTTTGAGACCATAAACCATTTTGCCTCTTTCTGTTTTGTTTTCCAGACTGGCATGTTCTACCAGCCTTACAGTGGGAATATGACGTTGCAACCAGACAAGGCCAAAGGTCAGAAGATGATGCTGTAGTCCGTAAGGCGGTGCTTGGACCGATTTGTGAGCGTGAACGGACGTAGATGTCAACCTCCGTATCTACCTGCAGGACTCTGGCTGTTGAAGTTTTATGTTAAGATGAACCTGAGACGGATTTGCATTTTCCTCAGCGTCTATTTCATTCGTTTTGTTGTGGCTTGAACTGAAAACTGAATTCCAGTTGAAGCGAGATTTCTCCTTTATTGTGCAACTGTTCTGCAAAGCTTGCGCTGTAGTTGTGTTTGTAGTAAGTGTTTTTTTTATTATTTTGATTTTCTTTACATTGTGTTGAAATTATTATGGAAGATGATAGTTTTTTGGTTGTGTTTGGATATTGTAGCTAAGATTCTAAGGCTTTTTTTTGTACTGTGTTATGTTATCAGGAGTCGACTTGCATTTAAATAAACTTCCTAAGAATACCAAAGTATTACTGTTTATCATATATTTGTCTAGCGGTTTATGAATCAGAGGCAACCAATTATTAAGTAGATTTTTAATGTCTAATTGGCAGTGGTCTAACATTTCACCTTTCTGCCCCAGTTTTAATCCTTCCTGGTGTTCTATGATATCGACAATTTGTCCTCAAGTGCCTCAAGATGGTGGTGTGAATATTTACGGCTTAAGACAGTGTCAGTGCTGAGTAGATACCTTTGAAATTGCATTATGTATTTAAATATATATAAAATATATATCGCTGTAGAGTGTAGACGAAGTATTGCAAACTTGATTCTTTGTATAACGCATTTTATGGGACATCGCAAGGGCACTGAATCATTGTTTCTGTTGGTTCTAAAATGGTTTGACTTGCGCTGAGAACATTGATAGTGTTTGCCATTTAAAGTTTCTCTAACATGATTGCCAATTGTTTCACGTGTGTAGTCTTGGCCGAGTGCCATCAGTTGTGTCCAGTTATTAAGTAATGGCTTCATATAAATAGAAATGTGTATATGGTTGGTTTCTGTAGGAATGTACTGTGATGTAATCGGTAAACTTAAGCATCTTTTCCTGGTTTGGCATGAATCTCTGAGTAAGTGTATTTGGTTATGGAGCTGTGTCTGTATGTTTGCATTTACTAGGAAGCTCTCTTTGTGCACTTGTAATCTTGTCAGTCGTAATCGTTGTAATCGTAAGTATTAGGAAGAAATTCCACTGCTGAAGATGGAAGATACTGCTGATGTTACCAATGCTAGGATTAAAAGATGATGTTTAACAACCTTACAACATATCGCTCAATTCTGATTAAGAGACCTACGTTGCTTTTCCCTATTGGTAAAATTTGAAGCTTCAATTTTGAGATGTATTGTAACTGGTAAAGACTGACTAGTCATGAGAAATTGAGAACTAGTCAAGAACTGAAAAAGAGTTAAAGTGGAAGCAGTTTTTTATTCTGTAAAGTTACTTTAAAGGATTAGTTGTGAATTGTTAACGGAGTTTATTTTGTAAGTTGCTGTAATTGATCTTGATGCGCATGTATGACGTCATGCATTTTCTGTTCCTGCATTCATTGCAGTTCTTGGTTTCAGAAGTACTGTTAAATTTCAGAATTGTTGAAAAATGTGAAGATTGAGACTGATTTCTTTTCATTCACTCATTTCATTTGATATATTAAATGCTGGTTGACTTTCTACAAGAGCATCTGTTAAAAGCAGAAGAATACTTTTTTCTTCTCTTTCTCCACCCACGCTTCCTCATATACTCTTCCCCTCCTATTCTTCTTCCCTTTACTTGTGGTATGGCTTCTGCAGTACCACTTTTAAAGGTGATACGGGAACAACATACTTTTGCCGTACCACTTTTTAAATCGTGGTGCCGCCACTGCTTCCTTGTGTCCCTTCATGTCGTCATCTGGCTGTTCTCTTCTCCTGTGATTTCACTTGAAGAGACCATAAACTGATGCTTTATTCATTATGATAACGGGACTCTAGAAGCCCCACCCTTCCTATTGCCATTCTCTTGGTAGAAGTCGGCCTCACATTTAATGTGTGTGACGAAAGCTATTCAAAAGATCACCGACCAGGTTGACTTGAAACTGGAACGCAGACCTCCCCAATGCATACCGTCATGCTGTGGCAGGGCCAACAATTGAATCACCTGCCAGCAAGATGATCTTATAGGAAATTCGCTTGGCAACAGGAAGCCAGTGCAGAGTCTCTCACATATATGGCGATATATGCAAATATATAATTCAGCTGATATGCGGAACTATTGTACATGTAAAATGAAAATGTTACGGGTTGGCAATATTGAGCCAACTCAATATCTTCACAACTGGAGCTGAAAGGTCTACTTCTACAAATTGACGATTGGCTGAGTTTACTGAGAATTATTGTAAATTTCTATCAGACACTGTTGAAGCAGGCCATTATGCTGTGGTATGCGTGATAGAAGCCACATTACTATTTCGTATGGACATTACCAAACGTGGCTTGAAAGTCGACAGTTCTTCAAGGTAACTATATGACCTCATAGCTAGAAACCTATAATGGTAATAAGTACGTCACAATTAAATTAATTGCAATAATGTATGCAATTATTCGCAATGATTATTATGCTCAAATAGCGCTATGATAAAAAAAATGCACCAGACATCAATCGATGTCGCTGCGAAACAGAATCGTAATCATGCAAACGAAAATTGATTGATTGATTGACTCGTCAATTTCAAGATTCGATTTCCTATGAAACGACAGTCGACTGCAGACTAGGCTAAGGAGAAAACAATAATCAGATCACCAGCACGACATCAACGAAGACTAGAGTCTAGACTAATAAGTAATAATATAAACGAGCAGAAAATGCGTGTTTGTAAAACAAAACAAATGTACGCTCCTCTCATTGGCTACAATGACGTCACAATGACCAAGACGTCACAAACTGGACGATCACTTCGTTCAAAGTAAATTTCAATATACAGCAATATGCAACTTCGGTATATCGAACCTCAAGGAACCATCTCGACAGTTCGCTTGCCTATTATCCGAGGCAATAGTTCGAAATAGGAGAGATATGACGTCAGGTTCGACGCATATGTAGGCCCTAATGTATAAAAGCTCTAAAAATTCCGAGCGCCGCACAAGGCGCCTCAGAGACCAACTTATTCACCGTGAACTGAAGCCGTCATAAACTTTTCATACAACTACTGCAAATCCGTTTTGCATAACAAGTTTGACATTGTGTTTAAAAAATAAGTGATACGTCTAATATTTTAAAACATAGCCTACAGTTAATGCAGCGCATGTAGAAGATTCGATCAACGTTCGATTGCTTCGTAAAAGGCGTTCTAACAAATCATGATCGATTCGATCGAACTCCTGAAGCTTCTGATATGATATGAAAATGCAAAGAATCGTTATATTCCTCATTTATTTCCGTCTAACGATTAACCTAAGGATTTAAATTTCAGAGTTACTGCAACGTTGGAGTTCTTTGGATCATCTACAAAGCCCAAAGAATTCCAAAGATGTATGTTACTCAGAGCAAGAAACCATCTCGTTTTGGAACTACTCAGAAGAACCAGAATTGTAAATATAGGGATTATAGGCTATTCTAAAAAAAAGATAATGTAATAAGCTTAATGTGTGAATCTATGCCTAATATGGTGCCATTTATGCACCACGAGGTCGTTGTGTAATATAGCCTAGATTTGAACTGATTGCTAATTTCAACTCAGTCTAAAGACTACTGCTGCCTAGTTGAAAATTACTCTTCTTGATGTCATTTGCATTTCTGCTCAGGAGCGTAACTTTGGTCTAAAAAGTGGGAGGTACCAATTTCTTAAATACTCGAAGCAAGGTGGAGACTGCGATCTCTGGGGAGGCACAATAATCAAATATTGATTGGCATTGTTCAAAAAGTGAGGGTACGGTACCCCTCAGTCCAAAAAGTGGGTGGTATGGGTACCCCTCGTGCCCCCCACAAATTACGCCTATGTTTCTCCTTACACAATGACGTAGCATACTATGCAAAACGCAACGACGCACGTAAATCCTACGCTACTTGTAAACTAACACGCAAATGCATTGGTTTCCAGTCGCCTAGATTACTGTGACTCACTTCTTACCGGTATCAATAAGTTAAGCATGCCGAGGCAGTGGAGCTGCAGAGAGTTCAGAACTCTTTGGCTGCCATTACTAATACGTCCAAATTTGAACCTCTGTGCTTACATCTTTGCACTAGCTTCCTGTTCAATCTTTCAATCAATCAATCAATATTCGTTTATTGCAAAAATTCCTGTCGACACAAACACAGTCTTTAAAAAGGAGAGATATTAGGCCTAATTGCAAATGAAAATAAATCAGATAACAGTCAATTAGAGAGCTTAAACAGATAGGGTTTAAACTAAGGTATACGTATAAAAGAAAACAGCATATTGCTGGAATAGTTAATTGTTAATAAGTGTTTTTATAGAGCATACGGGATATAAAATTTTTGTAATTTTTACCAGGTAGGCCTAATGTGAATCTGAATCAGAAAAGAATTAGTTTCAAATTGGGCTCAGAGTTAATAAAAATTTTAAACTCTGGCCAGCCACAGTACTTAAAAACAGCCCCAGATCCAACTAGATCATCTGATTATCTTTGATTATAAATCGGATCAACCGCATGATCCGGTTGGGTTTCCTGCTTGTGGATGCGGCCAACGCGTCAAGCATGGCCGAGGCATCTGATGATAGTCTTTTAAAGGCTGTTTGTAAGGATCCCAACCATCATGGGCGGCGATCATGGGGTGACGGGGGACATGTCCCCCACTTTTAAGAGTGGGGGGACACGCCATACATTTGTCCCCCACATTTTGAAGAAACACCAAAAAAGGCCAACAAATGTAGTTGTGTGTGAGGGTTTTCAGAGCCTTTTTTGACCAGATGAGGTAAACGTTCAATTTAGCAGGAGAAGTGTTCCCCCAAAATTCAGAGAAAGTAGAAAGGAAGAATAATTAACTATGAACAGTATAAAATCTAAGGGTGATGATACGACGTTCTAAAAAAGGAAAAGGTTATCATATTGGTGCGAGGACCCTAGAAAAGTTGTAAAAAGTGGCGAATGACTAAAAGGTCATCAACTTTTTGTTGGAAATGAATTCGTGAAAAAATCCCGAACTTATCTCCAAAGAAATTTTTCCGGGAAGAATTCTTTAAAAAAGGTCATCAACCAGACCAAGGTCGACTTTGTCCCCCCCCCACCTCTCAGACAAGATCGCCGCCACTGCCAGCCATGTCCTTCGAGGCCTGACCCCCGTAGCACCGGTGGTCATAATCTTCGTACTAGATCTCATAACTTCTTCTTGCCGCACAAAGATGACCGCAACTACATTTCACGCATCCTTTATAAGAATGCTTACTGACAATTTCATGTAGGCTATAAAACCCTGTTCTCTTGGCCCTATAACTGTCTTCCATAGTCTAGTTTGTATAAGTTGCGTCTGTGTCAACTTATTGTATGAATAAACAAATTTGATTGATTGATTGATTGATTGATGATCAATTTGTACCCGTGGTAGGCTATGCATTTTTCATATTAATCATACGATTGAAATGACGTCAAAAATGACGCCATTTCACTGTTTGTTCATTAACTATTAGCATCGAATTGTTAATATGAAATGACGTCATTGCGCTTTTCTTAATGACGAGAGTGACTTCCATCGACATGCCGCCCATTTAATTTAGACCCTGTTTGCTAAGCTGTCTTCGTTACTAGCTTGCCTCGCAAGACGACTGTGAATGATTAGGGGCCTACTAATTGGAGTTAGTTCGTTGCGCACGCTGTTGCTAAGCTGTAGTGTAGGGGCTATCAAGAAATAGCTTGGCTTACAAAACGACTGTCATTCTTCATCGGAATGAGCAAAGTTTTGTTTTGTCATCATACCTTCGATTGTCAAGTTTTCCGGAAGTCTGAACGCAGGTTGCGAAATAGTAAGTCGACAAAAATGTCTTAATTGTTTGACGCTACTCTAGTTGAAACTGTTGCATTTTGTATCATAAAGTTTCAATGCAAGCGCATAATCTAGCAACGTAAACTACGGTTTACCGCGAATTAAATGAGCGAAAGATTTGGACCCAAATAATTTCGTCAGTCGTAAAACTGTTAAGATTTTACAAAAGCCAATGGCATGGGACTAACTAGGATAAGAATTTTTCTTACTTTTAAACATTGATTGATTTATGATCAAATGAATGATCGATTGAACAGTAGCATTCAGTTATAGACGTCTCCAGAAAGCTATAGTTCGCACAAGCAGCCATACTTTCTTGGCGTTTGTTAGAGAAAAGTATTATGGTAGTAGGCCCTACAAGGCTTTATTTATATATAATTTCGTTAATTCGTTTATTATGAATAAAATTTGACAAACCGCAACTTCTTACAGAAAGTTTATGCTACAGTAAAAAAAGCATTAGTCTAGATTAGTCTACGAAAGGTAGAAACCGTAGAATACTATTCAGTTCCTAGAACATGTCGGAACAAAACTCTAGGTATAAAGAAGTGATTGTCCTTGCATGGAAGTTCAAAATCATGAGGTCTAGGGCGTAGGGCTCTAGGTACAATATCTGGGAATAGAGAGCGAAGAACGTGGCTGGGGTAACGTATAACTGCCTGTAAGAGTCTGCCGTCGGCCTCATCCTCGTCCAAATCGGGTTGTTGCTAATCATCGAGATAAAGTCCATTCTCTGCATTCTACGTAGGAACCGCCGTAATCTGTTGTGATCCCTTATCTATGCCTCTCCACGCCATGCTGGAGAGGCATAGAGTAGTTTCCCAATTATTGTAGCACGGGTCACCTCGTGAATTGCATTAGTGGGAAGTCCATGGGCACGTAAGATTCTTATGGCATGCAAAGAGCTGGGGCAAGTGGCTCACTAATGTGCGCTGTGACTGTGATGACGTCCAAGGATCACCATTTTGGTTATATTACTCTGTCGATTCCAAGTTGCTGAGGAGGACTCCTGTCATGAGCTCGTCGACGAAAGATGATCATTTATGTGACTACAAGCCTTGCACCACTTATTCTTAGCCTTGAACTCCCATAATCCTTTATCGAACGCGGAGAGGTGCCGCAGCCAATCATATTTAAGTCATATATAAGTTTATTATAGATAGATAGATATTGCAGTTTGTACTCAACACGGCGATGTGATTGCGGTATTTCTAGGCGATCGCCAGAGAAAGGCATTATGGGTGATCCATAAAAGACGTCCGCAATGAGGGGAAGGGAGATGTCACTAAAATGCGGACAAATGCGGACAGAGGGAGGGCGGTTACGACCAGTGCAGAAGTCCCCATATAAATTTCTAAATTTGATAGTTTTAAAAACGCCTCCTTGTTTCAACCTTCCCTGAGAGATGAAAAGGTCAGTGAGGTGATTGCCTAAAACAGTTTTAAAAGGCAGGTAGGCCTAGTTAAAACATTTGCTTACTACGTGTGTTCATTCGTTCATTAGTTCTTTAGTTAAGATGTGACACATTTATCGTTCAATCAATGTTCTCATGGGTAAGGTTCGGCCTAGCTTGTGTGGCAAAAGATCTTTATAGTTTAAATGTCTTATGTTCATTATCGTCGTGTGTCCATACCTGAGGCTTAGCGACGTTGAAGCTTCAGCGAGCGAAGAGTGAGGCTTCGGAGGGGCCGAACGACGGTAAAGCTTTAGCGAGCGAAGAGTGAGGCTTCGGAGGGGCCGAACGACGGTGAAGCTTCAGCGAGCGAAGAGTGAGGCTTCGGAGGGGCCGAACGACGGTGAAGCTTCAGCGAGCGAAGAGTGAGGCTTCGGAGGGGCTGAACGACGGTGAAGCTTCAGCGAGTGAAGAGTGAGGCTTCGGAGGGGCCGAACGACGGTGAAGCTTCAGCGAGTGAAGAGTGAGGTTTCGGAGGGGCCGAACGACGGTGAAGCTCCAGCGAGTGGAGAGTGAGGCTTCGGAGGGGCCGAACGACGACGCAACTCCAGGGAACGAATCTCTAGCGCCACAACGAGACTCCAGCGAGCGTGTGAAGAGCGAGGCTTCGGAGAGGCTGAATGACGATGAGGTTCCAGCGAGCGAATCTCTAGCGCCACAACGAGACTCCAGCGAGCGTGTGAATAACGAGGCTTCGGAGAGTCTGAATGACGACGCAACTCCAGTGAACGAATCTCTAGCGCCACAACGAGACTCCAGCGAGCGTGTGAAGAGCGAGGCTTCGGAGAGGCTGAATGACGACGCAACTCCAGTGAGCGAATCTCTGGCGCCACAGCGAGACTCCAGCGAGCGTGTGAAGAGCGAGGCTTCGGAGAGGCTGAATGACGACGCAACTCCAGTGAGCGAATCTCTGGCGCCACAGCGAGACTCCAGCGAGCGTGTGAAGAGCGAGGCTTCAGAGAGGCTGAATGACGATGAAGTTCCAGCGAGCGAATCTCTAGCGCCACAGCGAGACTCCAGCGAGCGTGTGAAGAGCGAGGCTTCAGAGAGGCTGAATGACGACGCAACTCCACTGAGCGAATCTCTAGCGCCACAGCGAGACTCCAGCGAGCGTGTGAAGAGCGAGGCTTCGGAGAGGCTGAATGACGATGAAGTTCCAGCGAGCGAATCTCTAGCGCCACAGCAAGACTCCAGCGAGCGTGTGAAGAGCGAGGCTTCAGAGAGGCTGAATGACGACGCAACTCCAGTGAGCGAATCTCTAGCGCCACAGCGAGACTCCAGCGAGCGTGTGAAGAGCGAGGCTTCGGAGAGGCTGAATGACGACGCAACTCCAGTGAGCGAATCTATAGCGCCACAACGAGACTCCAGCGAGCGTGTGAAGAGCGAGGCTTCGGACAGGCTGAATGACGATGAAGTTCCAGCGAGCGAATCTCTAGCGCCACAACGAGACTCCAGCGAGCGTGTGAAGAGCGAGGCTTCGGAGAGGCTAAATGACGACGCAACTCCAGTGAGCGAATCTCTAGCGCCACAGCGAGACTCCAGCGAGCGTGTGAAGAGCGAGGCTTCGGAGAGTCTGAATGACGACGCAACTCCAGTGAGCGAATCTATAGCGCCACAACGAGACTCCAGCGAGCGTGTGAAGAGCGAGGCTTCGGACAGGCTGAATGACGATGAAGTTCCAGCGAGCGAATCTCTAGCGCCACAACGAGACTCCAGCGAGCGTGTGAAGAGCGAGGCTTCGGAGAGGCTGAATGACGACGCAACTCCAGTGAGCGAATCTATAGCGCCACAACGAGACTCCAGCGAGCGTGTGAAGAGCGAGGCTTCGGAGAGGCTGAATGACGACGCAACTCCAGTGAGCGAATCTCTAGCGCCACAGCAAGACTCCAGCGAGCGTGTGAAGAGCGAGGCTTCGGAGAGTCTGAATGACGACGCAACTCCAGTTAACGAATCTCTAGCGCCACAACGAGACTCCAGCGAGCGTGTGAAGAGCGAGGCTTTGGAGAGGCTAAATGACGACGCAACTCCAGTGCGCGAATCTCTAGCGCCACAGCGAGACTCCAGCGAGCGTGTGAAGAGCGAGGCTTCGGAGAGTCTGAATGACGACGCAACTCCAGTGAGCGAATCTCTAGCGCCACAGCGAGACTCCAGCGAGCGTGTGAAGAGCGAGGCTTCGGAGAGGCTAAATGACGACGCGACTCCAGTGAGCGAATCTCTAGCGCCACAGCGAGACTCCAGCGAGCGTGTGAAGAGCGAGGCTTCGGAGAGGCTGAATGACGATGAAGCGAGCGAATCTCAAGCGTTACAGCGAGACTCCAGCGAGTGAGGCTACGGAGAGGCTGAACGACGAAACTCCAGCGAGCGAGTCTTCGAGTCTCCCACGTTAGTTATTTTCTTTTGTTTCGGTTTTTCGTTTTCTGTTAGAAGAAGGAAAAGTTTAGGGACGTCTTATGACAGTAAATGTCTTTGAGGTCTTCCCTTTGTTGCTGATTCTGTGGTGGATGGGTTCATTGGTCGCACCGTTGCTTTTGATTTCTATTATCTACAACACTATTTGATTTATTTACATTAATTTTTTAAATAGAAGTTTTTGTAGTTTTTATATATTTTAAATATTTTGTTGATTTAAAAAAATACACGTCTAAATTCTTATATACACTGTATTTACACAAGAGGTTTTCTTTAATATCGTGTTAGGAAGCATTTCTTGTGCGCACAACTATATTTATGCTGTATTGCCAAAGTAATATAGAATATGAAGTTCATAACCCTACTGTTTTGGTCAAAGAAGAGGAAGTCCTCTTCTCCCAGAGAATCTTACCATTGTTTATCTCACCTATGACTCTTACCACCTCCTTCGGCAGACCTCTGATCTGGAGAATGTTATTTGTGGTACAGTCGAATCCGAGTTCTTGACAATATTTGCGGAAGTTCTTCCATGAGCATTCCAAGATGAGGTGCTCGATGGTGTCCGGGACGTCGCACTCCTCGCAGTTTCCGTCAGGGTGCATCTTCATCGTGTGACGCCACTGGTTCAGCAGCACTGTACCCAAGCGTAGTTTGGTCATCTGAATTTCTTGCTTCCGCGGGGTGTCCGTGTACTGGGGGGGAGGGGTCCATAGAGTAGTGGTAACATCACTGGCGTGAAGTGCAAGAGGTAGCGGGATCGCTTCCCGCAACCTCCCCAAATTTAGGTCCACTCAGCCTTTCATTCGCGAGATGGCGCGTTGTTAAAATGAGATGTAGGACGTGATGGGCGCCTTGTATGGCTGCCGTGTACAGTTAAATTCGACTCCTGTAATAACTTGTGATCATCCGTTCATACTGATTTGTAATCATACTGCGTTATTGTCAGTTTGAAGATATTAAACGAAGATTATTATTATTATTACTTGATTCTGGTTGACACGAACGGCTCAATCTTCTTGCAAGACTCCCTTCAGGTTGTCGGTGTATTCCTTCTGCCACTTTCCCACTACGTACTGTTTGATTTTCTCAATCATTTCCTTTCTCTCGATGTACGTAGTTGAGTAGACTTCCGGTAGGTGGAGTCCTTTTGTAGCCGCTGCGTCAAATTCTTCATTTCGACGGATACCCACGTGACTCGAATCCAGACCACCGCGACGTTGCCCGGGCCAAGTCTGTTGACATTTTCAAGTACCTCCATCATCAGTGTTGGTCTTGAGTCAGATCGCTGTGCTTTCTCCGACTCCGCAGCGCTGAGGGAATCGGTGAAGATGGCGAATCTGTCCCTAGTGAATGTTCGGTTCTTGCAGATCCAGTCGATAGCGTCCCGTATCGCCGTCAATTCTGTTGCATACACATACACATACGCATACACACTAGACGACCGTTGTCGGTCCCACTATCTGGAACGGCCTTCCTCTTGAATTGCGGTCTGTTTCTCGAGACTGTCCACCTCTTTCTTCTCTGCTCTTAAGGCTGTTCTCTTTCGTCGAGGTTGGGCTGGGAGCGCCTCTGAATAGTTGCCTTGAAGAGCGCGCTATATAAATGTCTGGTTGATTGATTGATTGATTGAGTCTGCCAGCCTCAGGATTCTTCTGTAGCCGATCTCAGGATTCACGACTGCTGCCGCAGCCGTGTCTTCTTACTTGGATCCGTCCGTGCATATGCAGGTACTTGTCGATGAGCTTAGAGCTTAGTCTTCTGGATTTCAGGCGATACAGTGTTTTTGTCGATGGACTTCGTCCGCGGCAGGTCGACCTGGATGCGTTCGTTCCTCCAAAGAAGCGAGTTCTGGAACACCGGGCCTTTGTACTCTTGATACTTCGTGTCGAAGAATTCCTTGGATTGTTGAAACAACGGTTCCTTGCCTTCTTGGAATTTATCCATGTGCAAGGTCCAATGATCCTTCATCACCTCCAGACTGTCACCGAGCCATCGTAGATGTAGTGGCATCTCCCCGCACTCGTTCTGGACTGCTGCTGTAGATGTTCAGTGAGCAGCTACGCAGCATATCCTGAGCGCTTGTGTTTGGATGGTTCCATCTTCTTCAGCTGAGCGTCGCTTGCCGTGCAGAACGCGACTGCCCAGTAGTCCAGGATCGGTCGAATCACGGCTAGGTAGAGCATCAGGAGGGCCTTCCTGCTTGCTCCCCATTTGTTGCCCGACAGAGATCGCAGGAGTCCGAGTCTCTTCCTGCATTTCGTCACCACGTACTCGACACGTGCATTCGACGTCAATCTACAATCAAATACAACACCCAGAAATTTGGCAGTGACCTCAGCATGGACCTCGATCTTCTTTCCAAGAACCTTCAGATCCACGTCGGCTGCTACTTTCCTGTTGTGACGGAAGACCACTGTAGTTCTCTTAGCGGTTGAGAATTTGAATCCGTTCTCATCGCACCAGCGTTGGATTTGATTCATCGATCTCTACGCTTGGTCCTGCAGTCTCTTGAGGTTCCTCACGGCGGTGAACAGAGCGCTGTCGTCGGCAAAGAGCGACACTCCGTCTCGTGGGATGTCGTTGATCTTGATCAGGAACAAAAGGGGTGAGATCACAGACCCCTGCGATGTTCCGTTTTTCTGGAGTTATGATAGTCTATTTTAGTTAAGACAGTTCTTTAGTTAAGATACTTCTTTAGTTAAGATAGTTTTCTTGCTCAGATAGTTCTTTTAGTTAAGTTAGTTCTTTAGTTAAGATATTTCTTTAGTTAAGATAGCTTTGTTTTATTTAAGATGGTTCTTTAGTTGAGATAGTTCCGTAGTTAAGATGTGTTTTTTTAGTTAAGATGGTTGTTTAGTAGGATGTGTGTTTTAGTTAGGATAGTTGTTTAGTTGATATGTTTTTTTTAGTTGACATAGTTCTTTAGTTAAGACAGTTACTTCAGTTAAGATAGTTCTTTAGTAAAGATAGTTCTTCAATTGATGTTTTTTTAGTTAAGATAGTTGTTAGTTAAGTCAGTTCTTTAGTTAAGATAGTTCTTTAGTTAAGATACTTGTTTAGTTAAGATGTGTTTATTAGTTAAGATAGTTCTCTAGTTAAGATAGTTCTTTGGTTCAGATGGTTTTTAGTTGAGATAGTCCTTTAGTTAAGATATTTATTTAGTTAACATAGTGCGTAGTTAGTTGTGTTTTTTGTAAAGATTGTTCTTTACTTAAGATGCTTCTTCAGTTAAGATAGGCTATTTATTTAGTTAAGATAGTTTCTGAGCTAAGATAGTTTCTTAGTTAAGACAGTCCTTTAGTTAAGATATTTATTTAATTAAGATAGTTGTTTAGTTAAGGTGTGCTTTTTAGTTAAGATAGTTCTTTAATTAAGAGAGTTCTTTAGTTAAGATAGTTATTTAGTTGAGAGAGTTCTTCAGGTAAGATGCGTTTTTTAGGTAAGATAGTTCTTTAGCTTAGATAGTTGCTTAGCTAAGACAGTTCTTTAGCTAAGATAGTTCCTTAGTTTAGATAAATATTTAATTAAGACAGTTCTTCATTTGAGATGATTTCTTGCTAAAATATCTATTTAGTTCAGATAGTTCTTTAGTTAGGATACTTTTTTTTACTGAAGATAGTTTTTTAGTTAAGAAAATTCTTTAGTTCGGATAGATTTTTGTTAAGATAATCGTTTAGCTAAGATAGTTCTTTAGTTAAGATAGTTCTTTAGTTAAGATTGTTCTTTAGTTAAGATGTTTTTTCAGCTAAGATAGATCTTTAGTTAAGATAGTTTTTTTTAGTTAAGGTAGTCCTTTGGTTAAGATGATTTTTTTAGTTAAGATAATTCTTTACTTAAGATAGTTTTTAGTTAAGATAGCTTTTTAGTTGCGGTAGTTGTTTAGTTAAGATGTTTGTTTAGTTAACATAGTTGTTAGTTGAGATAGCCCTTTAGTTAAGATGGTTCTTTGGTTAAGATAGTTTTTAGTTAAGATACTTCCTTAGTTAAGATAGTTCTTTACTTAAGACAGTTGTTTAGTAACAGATATTTCTTTTGATAAGATATTTGTTTAGTAAGAATGTGTTTTTAGTTAAGAGAGTTCTTTAATTAATATGGTTTTTAGTTAAAATAGATCTACAGATAAGATGTTTTTTAGTTAAGATACTTGTTTAGATAAGGTATGTTTCTTTGTTGTTTAGTTAAGATGTGTTTTTTAGTTAGTATAGTTCTTTGGTTAAGATAGTTCTTTGGTTAAGATAGCATTTAGGTAAGATAGTTCTTTAATGAATTTTTACTTATGATGTTCTCTCTAGTTAAGATTGTTCTTTAGTTAAGATATTTTGTTTCATTAAGATATGTTCTATCGTTAAGATAGTTCATTAGTTTGGATGTGTACTCTAGTAAAGATAGTTCTTTAGCTTAAATATTTTCTTTAATTAAGATAGTTTTTTACTTACGATGTGTTCTTTCGTTAAGGTATTGCTTTAGTTAAGATATGTTCTTTAATTAAGATATGTTCTTTAGTTAAGATATGGTCTTTAGTTAAGATGGTTTTTAGTTAGGATAGTTATGTAGTTAAGATATTTTTTAGTTAAGATACTAGTTTAAATAAGATTTGCTTAAAAGTCAAGATAGTTCTTTAGCTGAGACAGTTGTTTAGTTAAGATGTGTTTAGTTTATATGTGTTCTTTAGTTTATATGTGTTCTTTAGTAAAGATGTGTTCTTTATTTCAGATAGTCATTTAGTTAAAATGTGTTCTTTAGTTAGGGTGTTTCTTTAGTTAAGTTAGTTCTTTATTTAAGATGCGTTCTTTAGTTAAACTAGTTCTTTACTTATAATGTGTTCTGTAGTTAAGATGTGTTCTTTAGTTAAGATGTGTTCTTTAATTGAGATGTGTTCTTTTGGTAAGATGTGTTTTTTAGTTCAGATAGTTATTTAGTTCAGACGTGTTCTGTAGTTAAGATAGTTCTTTATTTACGATGTTTTCTTTAGTTAAACTAGTTCTTTACTTAAGATGCGTTCTGTAGTTAAGATATGTTCTTTAGTGAAGATGTGTTCTTTAGGTAAGATAGTTCTTTCGTTAAGATATTTCTCTAGTTAAGATATTTGTTTAGTTAAGATGTGTTCTTTAGTTAAGTTAGTTCTTTAGTTAAGATGTGTCCTTTAATTAAGATATGTCCTTTAGTTAAGACAGTTCTTTAGTTTAGATATGTTCTTTAGTTAAGATGGTTCTTTAGTTTAAATGTATTATTTAGTTATAATAGTTTTTTTTTAACTTATGGTGTGTTCTTTAGTTGAGATAGTTCTTTAGTTGAGATATGTTCTTTAATTAAGATATGTTCTTTAGTTTATATGTGTTCTTCAGTTAAGGTAGTTTTGTAGTTAAAATATGTTCTTTAGTTGAGGTTGTTCTGTTGTTAAGATAGGTTCTTTAGTTATGATATGTTCTTTAGTTGAGATATGTTCTTTAGTTAAGATAGTTCCATAGTTTTGATGTGTTCTTTAGCTAAAATGTGTTCTTTAGTTAAGATAGTTCTTTAGTTAAGACGTGTTCTTTAATTAAGGTGTGAATTTTAGTAAAGACATGTTTTTTAGTTCTGATATATTAAATATGTTCTGAAGTTCTTCATCTGCCATTGGTTGATATTTCGTTGTAATCTGTTAGTATTCCTAAACCAGGATGAATGAAAGAATGAATGAATGACTGAATATCTGCATACAGTATGGTTTTTGTTTCTGAGTTGGTGCTGGTGGTGCTGGTAATAATGATGACCATTTTTCTGACAACTAAACTGTGTGCCGTTGAAATCGAGAGCGGAGTGGATGTTGAGGTTGGCTTTTCGTCTTCTAGATAGGCTGGAAGACTGTTCAAGGGAATGGCTGTTAAAATGTAATGCTTCTAAATGCAAAGTTATGCACATTGGACCAAAGAAGACACTGAACTATCATCTGGGGGCCATCCATATAGTACGTACGCATGGAGAGGGGTTAACCCAAATGCATGTGCTTGCGTATGCTTGCGTATGGGGGGCGGGGGTTCTCTGATAATGTACGTACGCATAGGAAACGGGCGGGGGTAAAACCTATAATTTGTCTATATTTGCCTTCCAATTGATTGGCCTTCAAGTGAGCCAGAGTTCAGTCTCTTCAGCTATCAGGTACTACCAGTAGAAGTAGGACTGTGGCAGAGGTGTCACTTGTATGCCACCTTACGGTCCATACCTCTGAACGCTATTATTAAACTATCAAACAGCTCAGCAGCGAGTCCATGGATTACTCATCCTTCAATCTAGCCTAAAGTGAAGACAGCCGCTGCATGGACCTGTGGTACTGACACATTCTGCAGCTGGTCTTGGGGGGTGGGTGGGACTTGGGTGGTGCGCAGATGGGGGGGGGTGGAAAAAGTGCGTGTGCGTACAGGGAGGGGTCCAATTTTCCCGGATTTTTGCGTACGTACTAAATGGACGGCCCCATACGGGATGGAACAGATTTTGTGAACCTAGAAGAGATTGGAATGGAGAAGGATATTGGAGTTTGGATCAATGAAGATCTGGGGTGGAGCAAACAATGGAGGATGTCAGTCAGCAAGCAAGGCAATGTCAGTTCTTGGGATGACAAAGGAGTTTCAAGCAGATAGATAATAACAGCTTCAAGATCCTGTACAATAGATATTTTCGACCACATCTAGAATATTGTGTCCAAGTTTGGAACCCTTAATCCCTCATTGGGAAAAATACAAAAGAGGGCTACTAAACTCGTCAGATGCCTAGCTAGGAAGCCGTAGGCCTATGAAGAAAGGTTTCAAAATCTGGGTCTCTTTTCCTTTATTTTCTGCTAGAACTGTAGTAGGCTACGCATTACATAGTTTGAAAGTGAAATTGTCATTGACGCTCTGCATTATTACAGTTCACTTAACTTCTGTTAGGCCTATTGTGAAAATGTTTGTCATAAAAAGTTGGAAAAAGTTTAACTAAATATTTTTAGTTTAGTTAACTTATTCCAAAATCAGTTGCCAACTTAACTCAAACTATTTTATTTTAGTTGAAGAATATATTTTAAGTTTAACTTTTAAAAAAATAGTTTAGTGCCATCACTGAAAGCAGATGGCGTTCCCGCGTTGGACAACCACCGAGAGCCTTTGGAATGGGTAGCTTGTCTCAATTAAGCGTGTCATGGATTGTATCTGTCAACCTGCGTCCCAGCTCCAAAACAAAATCCAGTCCTTCCGAACTCCAAGCACCGCTTGACTCCAGTAGGCTACTAGCGCCACAAAAGCATGCGTTCAGATGATTTTTGGCGTAGCTAGGCTAGATCTATTGGCGGCAGCAGCCCTGCAGTTTGCGGTCTCGCCTGCTCCGTTTGATGTTACTGCCAGATGTGAAGTTGTGCTTGTGTCTGAAACGGTCACATTCCAAGTGAGGCACCTTCCGCATGACCACGGGTTAAGTGTCACGCCGTCTGGTCGTTTGCCATCTTCTCTGGTGAGGCCAAACGGTTCTTTTTGAGAACGGGTGTTCACTCGATCTTCCAAACAGAAGATGATGCTTTAGCTAGTACAGCGCTTGGACTAATTTGTGAACATGAACGGACGATGGTTTATACATTAAGATAATGGCGATATAGAAGTCGTTAGATTGGGTTAAAGTATACATCATAACGGTCCTATAGTAACAGTTTTGCATCCACTATTTTTCTTCCAAATCCTACGATATGAACCATTGACCAACTGCATGGATGAGATCTTTTGGTAAAACAAATGGACTCCAATGAAACCATGCGTTGGTTATTACAGCCGATCGAAATGGATCTCTTCAGGTGAAATTAGAGAGAGAGAGAGAGAGAGAGAGAGAGAGAGAGAGAGAGAGAGAGAGAGAGAGAGAGAGAGAGAGAGAGAGAGAGAGAGAGAGAGAGAGAGAGAGAGAGAGAGAGAGAGAGAGAGAGAGAGAGAGAGAGAGAGAGAGAGAGAGAGAACAGAATGTCATTGTGACCCAGTGTGAAAATTGTTGAAAGACTGTGGGGGGGGGGGTTAAACTTTGATGAGCTGGACATCACGGCTTTAAAATATGGCCCGCCTGTGTAAGTCGAAATGCTGCATAGGCCTAGCGGATAACCAATAATGTCGGGCTGTGCTAAGGCCTAATTGCTAGTGCAGGAAACACCAATAACCATTTCAATTCGATATAGGCCCTAGTCACATAAAATTTTTGTCTGTCATCTGAAGAGTAGTCCTGCTTACAGCGAGTTAGGTAAATTGCCTTCAGTTGCCGATTTAATCATATCCCACCCTTCCTAATGCCGCTCTCTTGGTTGAAGTGGGCCTGACAATAATAAATGTCGCTTGGGTGACGAAAGCTATTCAACGTGTCAACCGTTCAAATCCATTATTATACTGCATTCAACATCACCTATCGTAACATTTGCATTTTACAATAGTTTCTGCACAAGTCTACAAAACAACATTTAAAGTTCTCTGAGCGCAATTAGGCCTACTAGCATGTCCAAAGCTGAACATAATTATGTGTGCGCTAGTTTGGCAAAGTTTTCTTTTTTGTGTTCAAAATACGCTGTAGGACTACATGTAGCCTATGTTGCACCCGCTAGCTGCAAGCCTGCAATCACAATATTTGCGAGATGGCGACCGTGTTAGGCCTATGGGCCTACATGTCGTTTTTTTCTAAATGGTGTTCCCATATTATTTGTGAGATGGTGAATTGCCACTGGATTAAATTACCAATTACGAAAGGAACGACCTGAGGCGAGCTCACGCAAAAAGCGGCATGACTACAGTCTTTTCATTCTAGTCACATACATAGGGTCGCCATAGGGTAGCCGACTAGCTGTCGCCAACCCTACGAGGAGGAGGAGGAGGAGGGAGGAGGAGGAGGAAGAAGAGGAGAAGGAGGAGGAGGAGAGGAGGAGGAGAAGGAGTTGGAGGAGAGAAGTAGGAGGAGAGGCGTCCAGCAAGCGATGGCGGTCACCGTCTGCAGACAGTTGGCTGGCGTGACCGACGTGATGTTTAGGGAATGGAGCGTAACTGAGGCCGTCGTTCAAGCGGTCGATCGCTGAGGTAGCAGTAGTTGACGATCGGCGGTCGACGATAGAGAAGAGCGTTCATCTGGCGTTGGCCGAGCGATTGAGCGACCGATGAAAACGTCCGTTGTAGTCGTTCGTTAGTCGATGAAAAGCGCTTTTGAAGGCAGCGGCGACACTTTTTCCAGACGGTCTTGGTCGATCGTAGCCTATCGACCCAGACCGGTGTGTATATCAGTCCGAACACCATACTGGGTCAGTCATGGATTGTGGTACACAAGTGTATTGTGATTAATTCGGAGTTTTTGGTTGATATTACAGATGATTATAATTGAACATTTGCGCCAACAGAATTGGCGAAGAGGAACGTATTTATCACTTTAAAAGTGTTGATAAAGTTTGAAGGCGATTGGAATAACATTTTGAAATCAATTTAAAGATTTTCTGAGGTTACAGAACTTTTTGGAAGTTTCTTTCGCAGTAGTGGGATCGTTAAAAAGTTGTCGGATGACATCGACGTTTTCTTAATAGCTTGTTGCGTTTTGAAGAGCGTTGAGTTAAACTAGTATAAGCCTAACGATCCGGATACATAAGCTTACATACGTACACAGCAACAATGTTTCTGGCGGTGAGTGGAAACTGTCTGGTCCGTTTGATAATAATTGGCTTTGCAACGTTTGTTTTTTGCCTGGAGAGGATTCCCTCAAGTTTTGGACAGAATCACTATAAGCACAACTCCATTTCCAAATACTACAGCTACAAGCACGGCATTTCCGGCTGTCTTGAACCAAGCATCGAAGTGAGAGAGCGCAATGCTTCTGCAATCTTCACTGGAACCATCCGTGACCTGGAACCGGACAATGAAAACCCAGAGGCGCTGAAAGCAACGGTGGAAGTGAAGCGTGTCATGAAGGGCGGACACATCTTGAGTCGGTTACCACATGCACCCTATGGTGGAGACAGCTGGAAAACTGTCATCGTCGAAGGAATCGGAAATGGAAAAATCTGCCGAAGCTTTGCTCGGAAACACGACACTCGAATATTTCTGGTGAACAAAGGAATCAACGGAGAGTTGAAGCTGAACTCATCACTCGAGCGAATCACGCTGAGTAACATTGAGAAGATCGAGTCTGCTGTCAAGGGCGAAAACAACGTCCTCGTGACTAGTACACCCAGCAGCAGATCCTCAGGCCATACTTCTGGTGAGCAGTACTTGACAGAATTCAATTCTTCAGTTTTTCAGGTGAATTATTTACATTTTTTTGTTGTGTCTCCTGTTGGTCAACCCAGAGGTCAAGAGTTCAAATCCAGGACAGCAAATATCCTAAGACCTCTCTGTTTAACTATTGCCATAGAAAGATCGAAGCTATGAAATGAGTAGGTCGGCATAAACCATACACTGTTGAAGGAAGACCAGGTGATGAGGGAGAGGACTGATCTCTTGTCCTCATATTCTGAAGTTAAGAAGACGAAGTCACTAACACTTCATACGTATAGCTGCCTGTCAGGAGTAGCTAAGTGGACTCTTCTTCTTCTTCTTCTTATATATATATATATTCTTCTTTCTCTTGCAGTTAATTTTTATTTCTTTGATGCAAAGGTTATGATTAACAGCAAATGAAGTGATGCTATTGAATATAATTCGGCACAGAAGAAGAATTGGTGGAAGCACATGGTTCTTGTGCTGTTTCAGAGACTGTGGTTTTCATGTGCTGTTTCAGAGACTGTGGTTCATGTGCTGTCTCAGCACCACATATGCTGTTCATGTGCTGTCTCAGAGACTGTTTCCCATCATTGGAATTGACTGTCACCAGCTTTGCAGCACACTTTCATCTGTCTCTTATCTCATTTGGCAAATGATTTAGTTGCTGTTTAACTACACTGTGTCACAGCAAAGACGATTAGCTTTGCCCTCCTCCTTTCTCCAGGCTTGGGACTGGCACTACTAGAGTGGGCAGTGGCAGAGTTTATATTTTGCAAAGAATCAAAGAGTTTTCTTATCCAGTTGCATGGCCATCCCATTACCAACGATTTTTGAGCATACCATCATGGTGTCTTCTCAGCCTTTTGAATTCTGCCCTGGCAATGCAATTTATCAAACAGTGTGTCTCTTGAGAACTTGGTTTGATATAGCTCCAGTATAAAGTTGGTTTCCCTGATGCTGCTCTTATGTGGTGCTGAGAAACTTCTTGAGAGTTTCATATACATTTTTTACTCATGCTTTTGAGGTGAATTCATAAAATAGGACAATATAATTCGTAAACAATAATGATAAGAATCATAATGATAGTGATCTGAATGGGCAGACAGCTGAGTTGATGGAAAAGGTGTTAGGCCTTTGATGAGGTAACCATTTTGATCAGGTTTTTGTGTTTCTAGACCTTTGTCAACAGTATGATTGAGAGTTAGGTACTAGGTGTGTCAGACTGTGAGCTTGAGGGATTAAAACTGTCGTCCCAAGTAAGCTAAAGATAAGTGGGGCTTGAGGCAGCTTTGCATGTGTTCCTCTCTTGATAGGTTACGGAAGTCCTTTGACAGTGAGTTGGAGGCTAAGAGAACTCTTCAAAGGTCAACAGATGTCAGGTTTTGTGCATGTTGAACTTGGCCAGTTTAAAGGAATTGGAAAGTCGGTGGAGTTAAGCCCACACACCCACAGAGAGCGAGAGAGAGAGAGAGAGAGAGAGAGAGGGGGGGAGGGAGGGAGAGAGGGAGGGAGAGAGGGAGAGAGAGAGGAGTAGAGGGAGAGAGAGAGTGGGAGAGAGAGAGGGACATACAGACCAGAAGGCAGGCAGTGGAGAGGGAGAACAGACAGAAGAGAAAGAAAGAGACAAAGGAGAAAAGAAATACCACAGAGCAAGAGAGAGTCAGAGAGAGAGAGAGAGAGAGAGAGAGAGAGAGAGAGAGAGAGAGAGAGAGAGAGAGAGAGAGAGAGAGAGGGAGGGAGGGAGGGAGGGAGGGAGGGAGGGAGGGAGGGAGGGAGGGAGGGAGGGAGGGAGTGTGTTCTGGTTGTCCTGTAGACACACAAGAACCTCCATCTATAGAGTCAAGATCCGTTTCTATAGAGCATTATGATTCCTGACTATGATCTCCATAATTGAAGCAATAACCATCAACTGATGCCTTACCTGCATAAGGTGATAACGGCACTATAGAAGCTATTAGATTTGATTTGATTAGAATAGTCATCACATTAACATTGATTCTCTTTCCATGTAATCAGCTGCATCCATCCCAAGTTTAAACTAATTTCCAGCTGGAACTTCATCATGACACAACAAAGTCCTTACAGCATGATACATGTGCTCATGATGTGTGTGCTTCAGTCATCTTCTCCTTCTTCTTCTCCTCCCTCTCCTATGTCTTCCTCTTTTTCTTTGAACCATGTTGCTCTTTCGGAGAGTGAGCCCTGTTGAGGGATTGGGAGTAGAAATCACCTTGCATGTCTGGACTATGTTAAAAGATACCAGTGTTGATAAACGTTCAACTTCTTTCATCTTTGGCAACTAAAGGCGAAAACAGTCTCGTGTCAGACCACATCAATTGTTGCCTACTTAAAAGGTGCTATTTTAAGTGTCCTGACACTTGCTTACTTATGTACTTGCTTCCTTAATTCCTTGCTTGCTTACTTACTTACATGCGTATTTATGTATTGATTTACTTCCTTGCTTAATTACATGCTTGCATACTTTGTTTACTTATTTACTTGGTTGTTTACTTCCCTTGTTACTTACCAATTTACCTACTAATTTACATACTAATTTCAGAATACTGCTGTGGCTGATGCATTGATGTCTGTCAGTGTTGAGGCAACTCTTAACAGTTCTTAGAAACGATGCATTGATACCTGGATGTATTTTTTATATCATTTGCCCTGGTTAGAATTACAGCAGATCGTGTCTCAGGCTGTTCTGTGTGTGAAATTGTGTGGTTGTGTGACTTGTGTCCAGATATAAATTCACTGCTAAGGTGTCACCTGGGTCTTTTTGATCAGTGAAACGCTAATTACTGTCATGTAAAATGGTCATCTTCCATCCGCTCCTATACTTTTAAGCACAAATGCAAACTTGTCAGAAGACTTGTATGAAAAGTCGACCCTTTGACCACTGTCTGTGTATGTATGTGTGTGTTTGTGTGTGTGTATATGTGCATGCATGTATGTATCTGGACTTTTATGAAGCATATTTTAGGAACCCGTCAAAAGCGCTATGACCATGGGTGTCTTAGGGACCTGAACAGATGAAGGTGGCTCTTAACATAGCTGTACTTACAGGGCCGTCTCAACTTTCAATTTTCTATAGAAAATGTCCAGTGGGTGGTCTTGAACTGAATGCCAAATGTCATCTCACTTCCAACTGTCACTTCCAACTATCACTTTCAGTGCCGTCTTAAGGCCTGGGCATGCTGGGCAGTCGCCAGGGGCCCACGATTGTAGGGGCCCAAAGTTTGAAAGACCAAATAAATTTAATGTGTGAGTGACCTCCACATGCGGGGAGTGCATTTATTTGCCCAGGGCCTACAATGCTGTTAAGATGACACTGATCACTCAACTATCTTCCAACTACATGTAACCAACTTGTTACCAATTCCTGCTTGTTAATACTTTCCTGTCAAGCTGTTGATAATAATGCTGTTCATAATGATATCACCAGCTCTGTGGCAGTCATTCAGTGGGGTATAAATTTTATCTGGATGATACCCAACTGTACATTTCTTGCAATTCACCTGTGCAGCTGTTGTCCATGGCCTTTGAGAAGGTGGAGTCTTCGATTGAGGCCAAGAAACTCCTCCTTAACCCATCAAAACGGTATTTCTGTGGCTGGGCATTCCATGGCAGCTAAAAAGTTTGAATGGTGGTTGGCTAGAGTTCAATGGTTTGTAAACCACGAGCCCCAGTTTGGTGAATGAGTATTTTCAGTTGTTCGACCTAAATATTGGAAAATCTCTCCTCATTCTCCTTTTGGTCGTTTGTGTCATTTCGTTCTCAACTTAAAACTTGATTATTACAAATTGCTTATCCACCAAAGGCTGTCTCTCTGCCTCTGTCTGTGTCTGTGTCTGTGTCTGTGTCTCTCTCATGGATGTTGATTTCATTACTGCTTGGTTTTGTTGTGCCATTGGTTGATGCCTTCTGCGTTAGACACTGGGGCTATTAAAGTTAATAGAAACGAATGTTAAATGAATGTGAAGTTATAGATCAGAATCTGATGTTCGTAGATTTGTTACAAGCCTTTATAAACTTTATGAGATTCTTCAAAAGGTACCACGTGGAATACATAGATACTTGCACAAGTATCTATGAGTCAGAAAAAAACGTGTCCCTACATAACTTAACATATTTCATACAGATAACCATCAATTTTAATAAAATTTCAGAATAATGACGCTTGGTGATCTAGTAAAATGCTATATAATTTGTTTATAAAAAGCTGGACCAGCCTACACTATAGCTACATCACGACAACCCCGACAAAATGGCGCAGAGTGAAATAGCTCGAGAAATAGGAATCAGCCAGTCATCAGTAATGAGAATCGTTAGGAGTGATTTACATTTGGCAATGTTGAAAGAAATGACACGCTCAAGAACTCACAGAGGCTAACAAACAAGCAAGATTCAAACGTTCCCGTTCCAGTCTGTCAAGCAGTTGCATATGCATCTTCACGCATGCGTAGATGCCCAAGGAGGTCAATTTGAACACAAAATTTAACTTTCTCAATGCTCAGCAATAACTCTTCTATCTTTACTTAAAGTTTCGTTGACCTAACCTGATTTCTGACGAAGTTAAAGTAAAATATGTAGGGACACGTTTTTTTCTGAGCCACAGTGTATATACAAGTTCTATGGTCTGCCGAGGCATTAGCCTGGACCTGAAGGATGGTTTGGCAACACGGCACAGTGCTCATGGAATGTAATGTCGAGTAAATCATTGAATTTATTGTGCTTAATAACAGTCCACTATTCCATGCAGTCCACATCAGTCGATGGTCACTTTGAAGACGAACATCAACAGGAACACCAGATGAGTCCAAAGAGAAATGTACTGACGACATTTCCTGTCCGCCTGCTTTGCTTTGCCAGTCCAGTCTCATTCGTTCAGAGAATTTATATAGCGCCCACGGGAGGGATATCCGCCAGCTCTCAGAGGTGCAACTAGCAGAGCCTCTGCAAAAGAACAGATTTCAAGTGTTGGCTATTATGAACTCTGATTCAGCTATTCCAGACAGATGGCCCCACCCCACTGATTGCGTCTGATCCAAATTCTAATCAAGGACTTGTAGTCTCACAGTGAGGTTTCACTGTTTAAGGGCAAGGGGAATTGTCCCCAATGGTCAAAAGGTGAAGATTAAGACAACTGTTGAAATGCCTACATAGGAAACTCCAAAAAATTGTGACTCGGTTGTGAGGAAGAAATGCAATGACATCAGTTAAACAGTAGGAGACAGATAATGTTGCAATACATGGAGTGCTTAGTAGTCAAAACAGCTGCAGGAGGTCGAAAATTTTACAGTTTACCAAAGTACACAACACAGGTGAAAATCTAATGAAACAACTGACAACTGATGAGATATTTTAGTTGCCAGACCCCCGCCCCAATATCTAACCACTGAGTATGTGACAGTATGTGACACAAAGAACACAAAGAACCTTTGTGACAATCCTAACAGCCTCTGCTATGGAATTGTACAATACGTACATAGGCCTACATAGGTCAACATACATACATAATACATACATACACACATACATACACATCCACACACACACACTTGCATATATACATACAGTACAATATGACTGTAATTTGATAATGCCCTCTTTACAAAGTTCTGACGTGTACATACATGCATACATCTACAAATACATTTATTTGGGACACCGACCACTGGCTTCCTGTACCCCAACGCATCCAGTTCAAAAGTTTAACTCTTATGCGCAACTTTTTGGTCGGGGTAGCTCCTCAAGACCTTCTGTACCTCGGTCTCTTCACTCCCTGGTTGCTCCACTCTCTATTCGTGACTATATACATACATGCATATGTACTCAACACATATACATGCATACATGTATACATACATAAATGCATACATAAATAAATACATATACATACATGCATTCATAAATGCATACATACTTACATAATGTATGTATGTATGTATGTAAATATGTGCATACATACATACATAGATACTTAAATACATGCATCCATAGATTCCACACATGCATGCATACATGCAGGTTTTAATTTGGAAATTGAAACAACTGCAATGTTTGTGAAAGAGACGATCTTTCACTGATCCTCTTAGAGACCAGTGCGTGTCCGGTACATTCTGTGTGGATATTGTGGTTGTTATTATTGTTACTCATTTATTAACCGCCACTATCTAATGACCAACCGTCATTTGATGGGGTTGAGCAATTGTGAGTGACGACTTGCTCAAGGTCTCTATACAGTAGCCGTATCAGGGGAGGAGGAGGAGGAGGAGGATCGAACCCATACTCTCCACATTACAAGGCGAGCATTCTAACCAATCGGTCACCGTGTCCCAGACCAACCAAATAGATGACTGCCGCAGGAAGGTTTATCTGACCGAATCTATAATCCAACGACTGCGGCTTCAAGCCTGCTGAGTTGACTCTGTAAGGACCCAAGTTGTTCAGCTCATTTGTCTTGTACGTCAGATTCAGATTTTTATCTTGCTGGAGTTTGTGTGTGTCTATAAGGACTAATATTGACAAAGTTGTGAGGCAGATGTGTAATTAACTGTCTTAGTCTTGCATCGAGTTTGCTAATGAGATTATCGATAGGAATCCTAGTTCGTTGTTGGCCAGAGTTTCTTCAATGCGACTGTGTGTGTATGAATGGCATGTGTGTCTGTTCAACGATGCGTCAGTGAGTGCAGAGACTACAATGGTTGGCTGTCGGCGGCGGTCAATGTGTCGTCGTCGTCGCTGGGCTGATGCGGTCGAGTGATTTGCGGAATTTCTATGCTACAATGACTGCAGTCATAAGACACCTAGATGATGTGTGAGCATGTACCTCGACCTGTAACTCAACACCATGCATGTGCTCTGTCCTTGTAGGCAACTGACAACTGTTGGTGTTCACAAATATGAAAATGCCAGCACGAGATTGTTTACACGATTTTAATCGTTAGTTTTCTCGCCTGCAAAGTGCGATTGTTCGGAGTAGGCCTAGAAGTAATAATAGTAGTAATAGTAGTAGTAGTTCAAGTGATTAATGACATCTTATGGCTATCAGGGCCTTTGACGGCGCCCTCCTCCTTTTTCCATGCTTGGACTGGCACTACCTGACACTGGTGGCATGGACTGGTAGTGTCAGAGTTAAGAATTGTTCTGAAGGACATGGAAGCCACCTTATAGTGAACGAGTGAATGTCTTATATAGCAGGGAAATGGATCTGGGCTGCCATGTGATCTAATGTCTTCTTTAACGTTGTTATCATAAGAATGCACAAGGCATTATCAGTCGATGTGGGTCCGTTGAAATGAAACCATCGTCCAAAATCATGATCCGTCCGAGGTGCCCTGCAGTCGATACCTGATCTGTGAGGGAAACAGAAGCCAGGCTATGGTGGATGAGCAGGTTGAAAGAGATCACGAGACTTAAGTTTTGACCTGGATGATGACATTCAGGAATTGACAGAATGCACAGAAGTGGAGGTGAATTCCAATGCGTGGGACCAACCACTGAAAATGCTCAAGAGACCCTGGCAACGTCTTGGCATGAGGCTCAAACTGTCAGTTGATCAGGCACAATTTCTGTTGATTATAATTAAAAGGTGAGCAAGTTAGAAGAGATGAGTAATCTGGCTTTAGAATCTGACGTTTTTGCACTTCAGTTTGACTGTAGTGCATACTTAATCTGGCTGACAAGGGAACGCTGTATAAAGAGGCTCAGTAGTACACTTCAACTAGTTAATTGGAAATTAACATAGGAAATATTTGTAGAGGAAAACCAACAGTTTCAAGGTTAAACATGGTGTTTATAAGGTTGATTTGTATGCATAGAGTGTTCCTCGGATGTTTGTCTGCAATCCACTTAAGGAGATTAAGTGTGAAATTATTTGTTCAGCATTCATTAACTGTTGACAGTCCCTTCATCTGGAACTGTCCACTTCATCATATTCTCAACTCTCCTGTTTTCCCTCGAAATTAAAAACTTATCTCTTCCAGTCTACCTAGATGGCTCTTAATGGTTGCCCGGCTTCAATGTGCACTTGTGAACTTTGGAAGGAGAGCATTATCACATTACAGTTTATTGTATTGTATTGTATCGAAGTAAATTTATAGTCATGGGAAATAAACATATTACTACTTGCTGACTTTAACTTAACATGGGCGGGGGGCCTACCATAAGCAGATATATCTGGTAAGCAAAGAAGCTGCTTGTTTATTACTGCTCGTGCAGAAAACGAACTGACAGACAGACAGACAGACAGACAGACAGACAGACAGACAGACAGACAGACTTAGGCAAAGTCAGATACAGAGAGGAAAGTGAATTTCAATTTGACCCAAGCCTAGCCCCAGGGCATGTGTCGGGACATCCTTAATCTGAGGGGCTTGTTGGCGGGGTGTATCCTGTGGGTGCCTGGGTGAGAGTGGGAGTGGGTGGATGAGTGGGGATTGGGTTCTGGTATTGTGTGTTAATGTGATGATTTTTGATGCCTCATGGGCACAGTACTAAAGTTCCTCATATCGGCGGCGGCGGTGCTTAGGAGAGTCTACCTGGCTAATGATCACGTACGTAGGTAGGTGTCCGTGTTAGTATGTCAGTGGACAACATTAGTCACCTGTGATAATTGTACCTACCTGTGTCGCTTGATGTACCACCTGTGTCAGGTGTTCACTTTTCAACAACAGAAGCCCAACCAGGACAGTGGACTGATGACATTGTACCAGTGCAATGCTCTGGGTTCCAACTTCAGATTAATGTCATTTTAAGTGTAATCAGTAATTTCTATCATGCGGGTGTAACTTCTATCACACTGGTGACTAATTCAAAAGTCAGTTTAAGATTTACCTTTTTCAAACTGCTTATCCACCATAGGCTGCCTGCCTCTGAGTCTTAGTGATTATTTTGTAATCTGACATTTATAAAGCGCCACTTCAAGAATTAACTCATCAGTGGCGCTCCTGACTCGAACCAGTGAAATTACTGTCAAATAATACAGACTTGAGGCACTTGCATAACTATGGAACAACAAACTGAGGAGCTCGAGCCACAGATTTCAAGAAAGGCCTGGGAAGTAAATTTCTAGTCTAGGGAACTAAACATCTGACCTTCACTGACCTTTGACGTAATATACCATAAGCAACCAACTTGATAACCAACGTATCTGCTTGTGTTTTGTGTATGTAAGTACGTATGTAATGAACTGAATTTCAGAATATTGACCTGATTATGGCTTGGTTTAGGTGCGTCATCGATTTATGCCTTGTGCATTAGACACTGGCTCAACAAGAGTTACTAAATGCAAGCACAGCAGATAAATGCTTTAAGATTAGAACCCTCTAGCACTTTAAAATGTGGACATTGGCCGTACATGATCATGTTGATGTTACAGGTGACATACCTATTACTTATGAATGAATGACCTTAAGGTAAGGTAAGACAATTGTAATAACATATTTATATAGCGCCTTTTCAAGAGAGACTCTCAAGAGGCACTTCTGACCCAACAACGGGAAACCAGGATCAAACAGAAAATTCTGCAAACGGAATAAAGGTAAAGAAAGACAAAGGCGCTCACATCGTAAGATACCAGGCAACTTATTCCAGAAAGTTTGACCAACCACATCGAAGCTTCTGTGCTGTACTGTGGATGTTCTGGTTGAGGGAACAACAGGTCACCCTGTGCAGCAGAGGAAAGAAATCTACGACCAAGAATCAATGATACCAAACACACAACTCTCTAAGAAAAGATGGAGCACATCCCACAAGGCAATTACGCACGAGCATTAGGATCTTGTACTCAATGCGTCTGTGCATTGGCAACCAGAGCAATTCCTCCTGTATGAAGCTCAATATAATTATACCCAAACCTCCTGTCGGTATGCTTCCAGTCAGATGGGCCACAGCTTTTAAGATAGACTTAAAAATAATGATTCAAATGCCACAGTTAAAAGATACTTCGACCAGAGGACCACATAACAAACTGACCTCCCTAACTCTTGACCGCATTGACCAACTACAGTTACAAGGTGAAGAGGGACAGATTCATTGACAGTTGACCATTCATGTCACAGCATTGTTTGACAGGTCACTGAAAGAACGTACATGTATACAGATTAACTCAGAGGTACGCACATCCATACAGACATATGCTGACATAGACACATACAAGATGCATATACATTTGTAATACATGCAGACACCCACACAAATATGTATACATATACAGGAATAAATACATACATACAATACATACATAATATATTACACACACACATACAAAATACATGCATGCAGACATACATACACATACATACGTACATACACATACATACATAAACAGAAACATACATCATGTTTGGGTTGGTGGGTGGGTCCTACATACATATTGATGAGGGAGGCTGAGCAGACGCCAGGGACCAGCAGAGGACCAGGAAGGGTCATTGGAATGGAGATGTTTCAATGCAGATAGGTCCTCGTTGATGGAGGGACAGGGAGTGGCATTGCTGGCATATTGGGCGATTGATGCCAAGGCTCATTTGCATAGACCGCAGGTCAGTCTCAAGGGGTCAGAGGGGTTACTTGAGGCCAATTGAGGACCAAGAACAGATGAGCCGTTTATCATCTCCTGTTGTCTGTCTGTCTTTGTCTTGTTCTCTCACTCTTTGCCTGCATCCCTCCGTAATCACCTCTGCCTTCCTCCCTCCCTGTCTCCCTCTCAATATGTCAATATCCGTCAGTCCGTTCACCCATCTGTCTGTCTGTCTGTCTGTCTGTCATGAGTTAATTTAATATTTGCTATTACAACAGAACTGAAGATCTTAACTCATGTGCAATTATTGTCTGTCTGTCTGTCTGTCTCACTCTCAAATTCGGATTTTGTTCTGGGCCACATTTAGCTGCTGATTATTCTGTCACTCATTCATTCATTCATTCATATGGAGAATTTGTATAGCGCCTCTTCAAGGTTATCTGCTCAGAAGCACTCCTGTGAAAAGTACAGTAATGCTAGGACTGATACAGTGTTGTTGCTGTCATTGATGATGATGATGATGATGACGACGACGACGACGACGATGATGATGTTGAGATGGTGACAGTCAAAGTGATTATGACATAGTTGAATTTCTTATTGCATTTTTGACAAAGCCACGTTACATAATGTCTGATCATCAACAGTTGTTGCTAAGCAACGGTGCATGACGTTCTTGTCCGTGGTCCTAACACAGTGACCTTCTTAGGGGAGGTTCGAACCTGCACTCACCATGTTATAGGCAAGCGCTAAACCACTAGGCCACCACCACATCTCACAGAAGTAGAGTCATCTTGAGCACTCCCTTCAGCTAACCCCAAGAGGCTGCCATGGGTATCATGTGTTGGCGACTTCATTTTCTTAGCCCCTGCATATGAGGGCATGGGTTCAGTCCTTTCTTTCACTGTCTGTTCTTCCCACCAACATTGTTGTTGGGGCACAATAGCCGAATAGATGAAGAGCTTGGCCTTGTAACGCACAGAGTGTGGGTTTGATCCTCGACTCAGGCAATCACTGGGTAAGGACCTTGAGCAAGCCCTTGACGCACAATTGCTCAATGCCATCGATGTTCTGTCGCATGGCTGTGTGTGCACTTCTGAACTTTGGAAGGAGGAAAATATCAAATACAGTTGTATTGTATTTTATAATTGTATTCATTTTATAGTGCAGTCTGCTTGAGGTCGTAAGTGGAGCAGAAGTCTCAAACTCTTAGGAGGATCTGAACCTTCAACCTCTGTAATGAAAGTCCAGGATGCTAACCACTAGACTAAGGATACTTGTAGTGAGTGTGACGTCGAAATTAGCATTGCATTAGAGGTCGTATTGTGTCAGGGCATTCAGAGATTCCTAATCAGGTTATTAATGGACCCATTGGAATCACATTATCTCGATTGGCCACAAAGGCAACAACGGATCTACCACCACGACGGCCTCAATGGGAATCATCAATGCACATCACTCATCTCTCATTAGGACAGTATTTATGATTGAAGACAGACAGACAGACAGACAGACAGACAGACAGAGACGGACAGACTGTCACAGACACACAGTTGGACGGACGTACGGACAAATAAATGGGCAGAAAGACAGAGGAATAGACAAGTGAGAGACAGACGGACAGAGGGACAAACAGACAGAAGGATAGACAGATATAGAGACAAATGGACAGAAAGGCAGGCAGACATACAAATTGGCAGAAAGACAGAAAGAGATATACTACATAATGACATTAGATATTCTGGATGTGTTCATTTTTATGTATGTATGTATGTACGTATGTATGTATGTGGCAATTTATATAACGCCTTACAAGAACCTCAGGAATGTGCTAAGATGTAGATAATTAAGGGCTAGAAATATTGGCCTAGTGGTTGATTTTAGTGTATCTGCATTGGTTTGTTCTGGGGTTCAGTTCTTGATCTGTATGATTTGTAAATTTTATGTATTCTAAGACAGACAGACAGACAGACAGACAGACAGACAGACAGACAGACAGACAGACAGACAGACAGACAGACAGACAGAGACAGACAGACAGACAGACAGACAGAGACGGACAAAGAGAGACAGAGAGACAGAGAGAGAGAAAGAGACAGACAGACAAGTAAGGCGACAGCACTTGTTCTTCTTGATTTGTCTGCTGCTTTTGATACTGTGGATCATTCTCTTCTTCATCATCTCAAAGACTGGTTTGGAATCTCTGATCCTGCACTGAATTGGTTCCATACTTATCTTAGACCATGCACTCAATCAGTTTATTTACATGGTAATTATTCATCTGGTGCTTTGTTGACATGTGGTGTTCCACAGGGTTTCCTTATTGGATCTCTTTTGTTTACATTGTATTCCTCACTACTAGGAACAATGTTTGGCAATCTTTCACTGGGATATTACCCAGACATCATTATTCAACCAGGTCATCTTCTCTCTCTCTCTGGTCCTACCTACCACTAAAATGAACAAGCTCTTGCTGCTGCTGGACATAGATTTAGGAGTTTCAGTTGAGTGGCTTAGAGACCTTCGTTCTCAGCTTAAGACTTACAATTGTCAAATTGCTTATCCACCATAGGCTGTCTGTCTGTCTTAGCATGTCTGGATACTGAACTGATTACAGCTTGGTTGTTGTGTGCCATCTGTTGATGCCTTATGCAGTAGACACAAGTGCTATAAAAGCTACTATTTACAATTATGGAGAGACAGAGGGACAGACTAAGACGCTTTGAATTTATAAGATACTTATGTTTATGTGGAATAAAGTAAATAATGTAAATGGAGTTTATGTAGCACCTCTTCAAGAGAGATTCATCAGAGGCTCTCTCGACCTAACAATGGAGAACCAGGGTCGAACAAAACACTTACGGAATAGATGCAAATAAAGACCAGAAGCTCATGTCGTAAATAAGTAAGCTAATAAGTAAGTGACTAATTTATAATTTGCAACATTGAGTCAACAGAATAAGATAGTATGAGTGAATGACTGCCACAGATTCAGTAGCAGGTTGCCGGTAAATGGTGATGGGGAAACAACACAACTTGGAGATGCAGTCAACCATGACTGCCATTGCTGTAGAGACTGGTTAGGTACATCGATACAGTTTCTTGGAGTTGCATCAGCAGTTGGGAAGCACTGCAGAGGAGGAAATTGATGGACTTTTCCCTCTGCTGGAAAGGTTCTTTACATCCCAGCAGCATTTGTGCTGACAACATGATAGGCCTATATATCTTGGCAGTCTTAGTTACCTCATTCTGGAACAGGCTTCCATGCCACCTGAGACATGACCTTCTCTCCTTTTTATGTCTCTGTTTTATCAATGGTTGAAGACCAATCTGTTTCATTGTGTTTCATCCTCCACCTTCCCATGACCACCAGCACAAACGCTTTCCAACGAGGTAGGCTACCATGCTTTCTTTTTGTCCTGAGCCCTCCGTCCCCCACCGATTCTTGCCTGGCACCAAAACCGACCAAACAGCCGGTGAATACGTTGTTCCTCTAATGTGTTTTTTGTTTATAGCTGAGAAATTTCGGACACTTATGTTTACATTTACACCTTGTGTTGTCTGGTCATAGTGTTCATGAAAAGGCGCTAAATAAATCTGCACATTACGATTGATAATGTCATCTAATGTAGTGACTTCTATAGCTACTTTGTCACAATTCACAATACATCAACTGACAGTCACTTCAGATGAACCTATAGTCAAAGAGAAGCCATCCATTAGAGATGCCGATCCTAATGCCAACAGTTCATGGAATGTTGGTGGTGGTAGTAGTAGTAGTAGTGGTGGTGGTGGTGGTGTTGGTCGTGGTAGTAGTAGTGGTGGTGGTGGGGTAAGCAGATTTGAAAGAAATTAGTGGGAAGTTTAGACTTGAGTGACATCAAACAACGGAAGCAACGATTAGAACTGGGCAGCAGCGCTTACGATACCAGTCGCGGTTATCTTCAGGGAATGATCATCTTCCCTTGGAATCTTCAGTCTGTCAGCTAAGGAGGAGATACAGCAGCAGCAGTAGCAGCAACAGGAGATGGCATCAACAGCTCAAGGAGATTATCGCATGCGGCGTCGATGCCTTCCTTAGTTGGCTAATCAATTGCAAGAGCCTTACACGTCATCGACTGTTGATGCTATCGACTACCAGCTGCAGCAGCCGCTCCTCCAGTTAGTCCCATCATCAGCAGACCAGTAAGACTCTTTACACTTGTTTGAAACTAATGTGGCCTATAGATAAAAAGTCTGATGACTTCAGTGCAATTTCAGTGCTGCCTTCTGCCGGGCTATCCGGTAGTGCACTCTGGCTCTGATCCAACAGTTGTGAATCTCAGCTTGCTGAGCAGACTGCGTATATAACAGTATAATATGTTTGCCGATAATTGTCTTGGACATCGTGTTATCTTTAGTTATGCTGACCTTGCACATGTAACAAGTAGAGTAAATAAATAGGACGCCACGTTGTTGTTGGGCCAAAGTAACCCCGTCCTATTAGACAAGTGAACTTGTTCTTGTTATAATATGTATGGTGTCTCCTGCTTTTAGACATTGCTGGCTTTGGAATGGCAATGAGTTTGAGCAGAGTCTAGACGAGAATGAATACAATGAAATTGAATCGACATTGACTGTGCTCGCTCCTCATGGCACAGTCTGGCACTGCCAGGAAGCACAATAACATTGTCTGTCTATCTGTCTGTCTGTCTGTCTGTTTCTCTGTGTCTCTGTCTGTCTGTTTGTCTGTATGTCGTTCGTAAGCATATGAAACTGTTTCAACTCGTGTTGACCAACCATTAGGTGGAAAGATGGAAGCATGGCTGGATGGATGGATGGACGAACAGTCTAGCAGATGTGACTCCCTTGTGGTCTGCTGACTCAGCATTCAACCTCATCAGTCGGCTCACAAAATTTTATTGATGGAGTTTTTAAACAGAACCATTGGTCACTGACCACTGAATAATTTGAGTTACCAGTGGTAAATGACCAGTAGTAAGTGATGAGTGGTAAGTGGCACTGACCACTGGTCACTGACTACTAATAACTGACCAATGATTGATTTAAGGACTTAAGAGAGTGATCATGATTATGCAGATTATGATAATGATGATTGGAGGAAGAAGACGAAGAAGTGGATCAGTCCCTTGTGCTTACCCCAAGAGTCAACATGAGTATGAAGTCTTAGTGACTTCCTATTTGCTTAGCCCCAAAATTTGTCAGCTGATGACCAGTCTTTGCCACCTGATCGTTACAACATCATGGTCACTGTCATGGTCACTGTTATGGTCACTGTTATGGTCACTGTCATGGTCACTGTCATGGTCACTGTTATGGTCACTGTTATGGTCATTGTCTTGATTACTGTCATGGTCACTGTTATGGTCACTGTCATGGTCACTGTTATGGTCACTGTCATGGTCAGTGGTCACTGTTATGGTCACTGTCATGGTCACTGTTATGGTCACTGTCATGGTCACTGTCATGGTCATTGTCTTGATAACTGTCATGGTCATTGTCTTGATAACTGTCATGGTCACTGTCAAGGTCACTCTCTTGATCACTGTCATGGTCACTGTTATGGTCACTGTCTTGATGTCTGTCATGGTCACAACGTCATGGTCACTGCCATGGTCACTAAACTCATTTTGTAGTTGAGTTGGTGGCTTAAGTGGACATCTTCCCTGGCAAGGATTTGAATCCACAACCTCTGAGATGACAGTCCTGCATGTTTGCCTGTTAACTGTAATCATTATCACACATTCATACAACACCTCTTCTACTCAGAGGTGATGTTCACCTCTCACAGTACAACCTAAATCAAACCACATGTAAACCATGATCATAGCCATCGGTTGATGCCTTGTGAATTATGCTCTGGCGCTACAGAAGTGTCCAATTAATATTGTACAGATTTGCCGCTAAGGTGGCGCAACTTTCTTGTCCAAATACATTAAAACATGTAGGCTAATAGAGAGGTTGTTGTGCAGCCGTCAGCATCTTGAGAAGTCAACCAGAGAGTCCGCATCAGTGACTGAGTGGCTGCAGAGGAGGTGGAGATGGAGGAGGAGGAGGAGGAGGAGGAGGAGGAGGAGGAGGAGAGGAGGAGGAGGAGGATTAGGCTGGACGTGGATCGGAGAGTAGCGATGTTGGTGGAGAGGGAAGAGCAAAGCACTGGATTGACCGGTTGGTCAGAAGCTATTTACATAATCAGCTCTCTCCACTTCTCTCTACTCGAATTCATAATGCTCTTTCCCTCCTGATGGACTTTTATGCACTGTCTGTCTGTCCGTCCGTCTGTCTGTCCGTCTGTCTGTCCGTCTGTCTGTCTGTCTGTCCGTCCGTCCGTCCGTCTGTCTGTCCGTCCGTCCGTCCGTCCGTCCGTCTGTCTGTATGTCTGTCCGTCCGTCCGTCTGTCTGTCTGTCTGTCTGTCTGTCTGTCTGTCTGTCTGTCTGTCTGCCCTGATATCCAAATGTGTTGCAGTTTATCTCCTCCTGCATGTCTCTTTCTGTCTCTCCTTCTTTAGTCTCTCCATATGTCCTTCACTCCTTCTGTTTGTCTCTGTCTGGAGACTTATTTCACTCACTTGTGAATGAATTTAACAGTTACTAGCCAATCATTCCAAGATGGTTATTGTGTACTAGAGACCTTGAGCAAGTCCTTCACCCACAGTTCCTCAGCGCCATCATATGGGGGTTTGCACACTTCTGAAGTTCGGAAGATGGCAAGTATAGAATACAGTTGTATTGTATTGTATTGTATTGTATTGTATTGTATTGCCAGCCAGTGTTGGATCATCCCTTCGCACTGACCGTTGATCCTGACGGAGGCAGAAATGGGAAAATGACCCCAGGCGGATTTTCAGTTTATATAATTATGTCAAGTGTTCTGCCAAACTTTGAGTTGGTTGTTTTATTTCGTAGTAGGGGCCTACGTAGTCAAATGGTTGTGACATGCGAGGTAAACTGTGTTCGCCAAGGAAGTGTGACAACTGTCTGTGCTGTGCTCTTGAAGTGGCACCTGTGCCTTAGTCAAGTCAGAGTTACATTACACGTTTTTGGTTATTGCAAGATAATCTGTCCAAGTAGGTGAAGCATTGCAAATGATGTATGTCGTCAAAGCATGACATTCTTGAAATTCTTCAGCTCTCTTCTAACTATGATCACAACCCAGTGGCATTCTAACACCGTGTTGTAAATCTGTTTAATGGACAAGTAGCCTAACAAGCAGAATGGTTAAGGCAGTCGAAAGGAGAGGCTAATTATCTTCGTCAACAGAGCTGAAACCTCCCTTTCTTTATGCTTACATAAATTCTTTATGCTTACATAAAAGACTCAAAGAGTGTTATTATGACAGGAATCATTTGGTGCGCTGTTGAAACTGATGGGAGGTCAAACTATGCAATGGATTACATTGACAAATGAATCGCTCTTAGAGCCTTTCAAGTCTTTCGACCACAAGCGAGATGATATATTATGTACGATGCAGAAACTCCCTCAAAATATGCACATTACTCTTCATATGTATGTTTTCTGAGATAAACATTGATGAAAAAACGATCTTATCGTAATTGATGATGATGATAACGACAATTTATATGGCGCCGTAACGCGGCCATACCGCTACAAGGGCGCCTCACAACTCCTAATTCTAATTAGGATAAGATCTCTGAGAAAATGTATGAACATTGGTTTGTTTATGTATTTGTGGATGATGAAGACGCTTAACGTGGCTTCATTTGAGGCTTCACCTGTCAGAAGTGCTGCATAAAAACTGTTGAAACAGATTACGAATTAGCTATGAATTAGTGAGCAGAAGGAAAAGGATTTGGTGGGTTGAAGGAAAAGGATTTGGCGTGTGTAATAAAAGGTATGGGAGCGCTTGAAGCTCGGAGATAGTTTAAAGAAGTTAGGAGGGAGATTAGTAAAGAAAATGCATCCAAGCACAGAAGATCCAATGGGGTAAAAGCAGAGGGGTGAAGAACAATTGAAGCAGAATTGTCTGAAGCTGAAGAGGAAATAAAGAATGGACTGGATCATGATAGAGATGCAAGACGGGAGAGAATTTAAGAATCAAGTGTATGAATTAAAGGAATATATCTGCAACGATGCAGACAAGAAAGCCGACAAAAAAAGCTTCATTTTGGGCAGCATGTGCTTGGAGTACCTGATCGCCTGTCATGTCACTCTTCTTCTTCTTCTTGAGGCTATGTGGTCCAGGAACACGGAGCACGTGGTATCTGCTATCAGCTGTGGATCGGTTGATCTCCTTGTGTCTGTTCTACTTATCTGAGCACTGTTCCCTCATCGATGAGCTCTTTGTTCTTGATGACTTTAACGTCTTTTACGCTGGCACAGGCAACACTTTTGTCAGGCACTTAAAAGGCGCTATGGTCAGTGCCTTGATATTACGTACATACATACATACATACTTACTTACATACATATGTGCATATGTACATACATGTGTGTGTGCATGAATATGGACTAATAATAATACTACACATACCACTTCTGAGTAGATATTTCAAAGAAGGCAGAGCTAAAAAAAATTTTGGGATGCATGGATGGGCGGATGAATGTGTGTGTGTGTGTGTGTGTGTGTGTGTGTGTGTGTGTAGGTGTGTGTGTGTGTGTGTAGCTGTGCGTGTAGCTGTGCGTGTGTGTGCGCGCGCGCGTGTGTGTGTGTATGTATGTGTGTGTGTATGATTGGAATGTAGAGATATTTTGGTAAGATCATAATCTTTAAATGCAGTAACGTGTTCTTAATAGTCTACAGACTGTGTGCCTCCAAAAGACAGATCGTATTTAAGCCACAGGACTATGAAGACTGTTGCCCACCCTTGGAGCTTTAAAAGCTGGTGTATATTTTTAATTCTTCGTTAAATATACACATAAGAAATTTCTGTTTGGAGTTCAGCAGAGTGCTTTGCCAGAGCCATTGTGCTGGTAATTGTGAGCTGTCAGTGGGGAGAATTGATATTCTCTGCATGAGTGACTTCTCAACAATTGTTAACAGAAATTACTGGTTGCCTTTTCACATAAATCATCAGTAACATGAGTGCACATATAAATAGACGTCTTCTGAGAATGGTCTTTTGAAATTGGTTCTCGATTTGAGTGGCGAGACAATGTTCAGTCTTTTCTAAGATCTGTTTCTGATTGTCAGTCATTGTACCTAATGAAATGAGATAATAAGTTATAATTATTTTTATTATTAGTATCTAGGCATTTTTGTTTAACGATTGTTACAGTGTGGGCTGTCAGGGACTTGCTTAGTCATGTCAATAAGCTGGAAGGAACATTAATCTTTTAAGTCATTCGCTGTTTACGTTCAAGATACTTCTTAGCCTAGCAAATTTTTTTCTGAGATTTTTTGTTTGTAATTTAAATAGTAGTTGATTATGACATAAGCCTATCCCAAGGTTAAGAGCATCTGAATGCTAGTTTGGCAAACTGTTTGCTCCCCATTAACTAGTCTTTTTGTTTTCATATTATACGCAAGGTGGCGCCAGAGATATATATCACCATTTATAGATTACTAAATGGGTCATAGACCAGGCATCTTTTGCGTAGTTCCTTCCTGTTGTGTCTGTCCCTGTAAGTCTCCTTGGCCAAGTGCAAATAAAAACTTTATTCTCATGTTGTTCTCAAGCTAAATGTACTAAATGATCGACGCACAGACCTTGAACACACGCATCTTAGCCGTTTACTGTGGTTGTACCCTCCCTCCCCCCGCCCAGAAATTCCAAGGTGCAGCATAGAAGCTTCTCTATGGTTGGTTGGTCTTGCTTTCTGACACCCTCGACTGGTTAACTGCGTTTATTAGAACGTACGTCTCATGCATTCAAATGGGCGGCGGTGGTGAAGAGTTTTCTTCTGAGATCAGTTCATTGGAACACGAGCAGGGTCAAGGCCAAACAGTCGCTATATGAAAACATGTACATTTACATTGATGACCTGACTGAGCTCCTTCATCTGTCTTTCTTTACCTCTATTCCTAAAGCACTTTAAGCCTTTCTGCTTGATCCTTGGTTTTCTATGGTTCATAGTTCGAGAATTCGTGACTTTCGGTTTTAAAATTCGTAAAAATTCGCGAATTTTTTGTCTATTTTAAAATTCGTAAAAATTCGTAAAAATTCGTTGGTCCTTTTTTATATTGACAGTGGGTTTTGCAAAAACAACGTGAGCAACAAAAACAAATGTGATGACTGTCGCAATCGAAGGTCTCCCAGTCGATTGTTTGCCGTGTGTTGATGTCGACCCTCGATTGCTTGTTCTTTTATTTGCACTTTTATTTAACGTGCCTAACTTTTCTATAGAAGATTCACGACGAACTTTGTTTAATTAATAAATGAATTTAATTAAAGAAACAAATATATATACACTAACTCTACGGGAACTTCCACGTAGTATTAAAGCGTTTAGATATTAAATCGGACTATCTCAAATGTTGCTTCGTACAGCCTAACTACAGATCGTTCTTTCGCGTCAGTCTCTGAATCTGACGGACTAATACCCTGCCGTCGCCGCTGGTCGCTCCTCTCGATGTTGTTCCTCGACCGATGTTCACACGTCGCGTTCGTCAGTAGTACAAGTCCCGTATTCTCCTTTTCCTTCCGTTAAGTAGGAGCTTCAGCGTGCATCGGTCAGCCCCCCTCCCCACGTCAAGCTATCGTCAATTAGTGTCAGATTGCTCCTCGAGACGCGGGTCGTCGCTCGCCTGCAGCGCGGGCGGTGTCTGGTTACATCATAGTCGCGAGGTGTCCTATTACACCCTGGCTGTGTGGTGTCCGATTACACCTCGGCCTCGCTGCCTTCCTTGTTGACCCAGTGGAGACTGGCTTTCGTCCGTCATCCTCCTATCTCGACCGGCAACGACGATTACATCATGATGAATATGACATCTCGTCGTTGTCGTCGATCTCCTCACGCGACACCTCCCTTCCCGGGGGAGGACAAAGCCAGTCATTGGTTCGCCTCCCGGCTGAGAATGATGTCGTTCCCTCCATCGATTTCCTCCAGACCATGTCCTCGTCGTTCCCATGAAAATTACAAAAATATCAGCACAGTTAGAAATTATTATTTACAGTCGTCGCGGTGCCTTACATGGTAGTCCTCCTTCTCCTCAATCATAGTCTGGACAAAAGATCAGTGGGAATATTCAGCGCCCCAGGTCGATATTCAAAAGACATATCGAAGTCCTGGAGTGCCAGAGCCCATCTCGCAAGTTTAGCACTTGTGGGCGTAGAAGCAGTTAGGAAAGTCAAGGGGTGGTGGTCAGAGTAGAGGGTGGTCCTTGACATACAAATCAAATTCCTAAACTTCTTCAACGCAAAGATTACAGCGTACGCTTCGCGTTCCACAGTGGCCCAACGCGCTTGTGTAGCATCTATTTTAGAACTGGCGAAATATATTGGCCGTTCTGTTCCATCGACTTGAATTTGGAATAAGCAGCCTCCGACTGCTTTGTCTGAACCGTCAGTCGATAGACCAAACTCTCTGCCGTAGTCAATTGTCTGCAAACATACCGCGTTATTCAAATCGTGCGTAAGTTTATCTAGCGCCTTTTGGTGATCAGCTCGCCAGGGTATCTTAACAGACACCGATTTCTGGGTCCAGTCAATGAGAATTCTGGCTGTCACTGTTCTGGCATGATTATCTAGACAGGTCAAGAGTAATCTGCTACGAAGGTCGTCCGGGACAGTGCAAGAGTCGAATACCCTTTCACAATGCACAAAGAAACCAGGGATTTGCCCATGGTCGCTTGGGGATCTCGGTAAGAGTCCTTGCAAGCTTTCACTATACGTTATCATTCGTCCTACGACCGAATGCCTTAAGTTATAGTCCCTTTCGTCTCTGAGTCTCCTCTCTGCGTCCCTTTCCTCTCGGATTTCCTGCTCTCTCTTCTCTGCCTCCTCCTTTTCTTCTCTCCTCCGCTTCTCCTCCTGAAGTCTTAATTTTTCTGCTTCCTCTTTCCCTTCTCTCCTCTGCTTCTCCTCCTGAAGCCTGAGCTTCTCAGCCTGCTTTTCCTCTAGCATTCTGAGTCTCTCTGTTTCCTCTTTTTCTTCTCTCCTCCGTTTCTCCTCAAGAATCCATAGTCTCTCAGCCTGCATCTCCCTAAGCAGCCTGCTCTCCTCCCCAATTATCCTGAGCTTCTCAGCCTGCGTCTCCCCAAGGAGCCTCAGTCTCTCTTCTTTCTCTTGTCGTCTCCTCTCTCTCTCTTCTTCGATCCTTCTCTGCCTTTCCTCCTTCTCTTCCTTTCTCCTCTCCGCTCTCTCCTCAAGCAGCCTGAGTCTCCGCTCCGCTTCCTCTCCTTCTTCTTTCCTCCGTTCCTCCGCTTCCTCTTTCTCTTCACTTCTCTGCCTTTCTTCTTCCTCTTCTAGTCTCCTCTCTCTCTCTTCTTCGATCCTTCTCTGCCTTTCCTCCTCCTCTTCTTTTCTCCTCTCCACACTCTCAGCTTCCCTTCTCTCGTATTTTAATTGTTCGAGCCCGACTCGCTGCCTCAGCCTTGTCGAGCGAATACTGGTCTCTAGGCTACCTATGTTTACTTCCTCACTTACTTCTGGCGGGGCCTCCCGTCCAGAAACAATTATTTCGGCGCTAGCCTCTCGGAGCTGGTTCATATTCATGGAATTCAATTCCTTCTCTCCTAGTCCCATCTTTCTCAGATATGCGACTAGTCTGTGATGGGGCGTGTTCTGCACCTTCACTGTTTTCTCTACCGACAACTTATCCATCTTCCAACAGTCCGCTCACTAATAGAAAAAGATAAGTAAGTTAGAGGAGAGTCACCGCTGGTCAGAAATCAAAGAAAACAACGTCCTAAAATTCTACCACAAATACAACAAGAACAGAACTGAGCAAAAGGAGCTACGCAAAAGCCTCGGCTATTCGCACACCAATCCTCATCCAGACCTCAACCGCAACCTCACAGATTACCACGACTACCAGTAAGGACTTACCCTCTGATACGTCGAGCGTGTTCCGTCTTTTGGTATCTTGGCTGATCCGCTGTCCTCCGTTGCCACTCCCGTCCGTCGTTGCTAGCGATGGTCGGTCGTCCGTCGGCGCTCTTGTTCCTCGTCCTTGCCTGTTGCTGTCGGTTCCTTCGAGTCCTTCGTCTCCGGAGTCCGGCACTCGATTTCTCCAGTTGCGAAGGGTTGTATTCGCCGCTGGTCCCGATCTGTTGAGATTCCTCTTTTCCGTTTCCGGTTCCGCTTTTCGTCGTGACGTCTTCAGTTGAAAACCCTGTCGACTGCGCCAATGTCGCAATCGAAGGTCTCCCAGTCGATTGTTTGCCGTGTGTTGATGTCGACCCTCGATTGCTTGTTCTTTTATTTGCACTTTTATTTAACGTGCCTAACTTTTCTATAGAAGATTCACGACGAACTTTGTTTAATTAATAAATGAATTTAATTAAAGAAACAAATATATATACACTAACTCTACGGGAACTTCCACGTAGTATTAAAGCGTTTAGATATTAAATCGGACTATCTCAAATGTTGCTTCGTACAGCCTAACTACAGATCGTTCTTTCGCGTCAGTCTCTGAATCTGACGGACTAATACCCTGCCGTCGCCGCTGGTCGCTCCTCTCGATGTTGTTCCTCGACCGATGTTCACACGTCGCGTTCGTCAGTAGTACAAGTCCCGTATTCTCCTTTTCCTTCCGTTAAGTAGGAGCTTCAGCGTGCATCGGTCAGCCCCCCTCCCCACGTCAAGCTATCGTCAATTAGTGTCAGATTGCTCCTCGAGACGCGGGTCGTCGCTCGCCTGCAGCGCGGGCGGTGTCTGGTTACATCATAGTCGCGAGGTGTCCTATTACACCCTGGCTGTGTGGTGTCCGATTACACCTCGGCCTCGCTGCCTTCCTTGTTGACCCAGTGGAGACTGGCTTTCGTCCGTCATCCTCCTATCTCGACCGGCAACGACGATTACATCATGATGAATATGACATCTCGTCGTTGTCGTCGATCTCCTCACGCGACAATGACGTCATGATTTGATGTGTTAAGCTTCTGCTTAGAATTTTATGTAAAATTCAATATAAAAGTTAATTATGTAACGAGTTAATTTAGTTAAAATCTAATTTTTCAAAGATGAAAGAACACGGACTGGAGTGGAAGTATGTAGTAATTTTGGAGGAGAAGGAAAGGGTAATCCAAAAAACAGTGTTGTTTTTGTGACAAGGAATTTGTTGGTTGTTCTGCCGAAATTCGGGAGCATTTGCATGGCAAAAATACAGAAACCAGAGTCGAGTGGGAGCAGTGGGCTGTTCCTGACTCAACCTCAGAGGACGATGAAGTAGAAGACATAGCTCACACACCCCAGCTATAATAGAAATCGAAGTTCAAGACTCCAAGTTTGAACAGTAACTGAATATCAATACTATTGTGTTGTTAGTCAGCTATCTTTTACGGCTGATTGATTGCCTATGAGATTGACATTTACTTGCTTAACAAGTTTAAAAGTAAACAAATAATAAAATTCGTTGCCATGGCAAAGAATTCCATTATTTTATTATTTTACGAATTTTAACAAATTTTAAAACTGCAATTTTAAAATTTGTTAAAATTCGTGAATTTTAAAAATTCTTAAAATTCGTAAAATGCGAATTCTTGAACTATGCTATGGTTAGTTGAAGAGCACCTCTGATGAGTCTTTCTTGAAGAGGAGCTATATAAATCTGTTACTACAATACAATTACTACGTAGGTATGTAATTCAGCTAATTACAATAAGAAAGTAGTTGAATGTCTTTTTAAGTGCTGTCCTCAGTCTCACCTTACCTTCCTTATCTTATCTCACCTTAACTTCATTACCTTATCTTACCTTACCTTCATTACCTTATCTTACCGTACCTTCATTACCTTATCTCACCTTACCTTCCTTACTTCATCTCACCTTACCTTTCTTACCTTATCTCACCGTAATGAGCTGGTTCCTGCAACTTTGCTTTTTTGGGGCGCTGAAGAAATTTCAAGATTACAATTCCTTACCTTATCTCACCTTGCATTCTTTACCTTATCTTATGTTATCTTCTTTACCTTGTCTCACCTTACCTTCTTTACCTTATCTTAGATTATCCATCTGAATACCTCTGTTTTCATGTGATCCCTTGCATTTCTTTCAGAACGGCCTATAGCAAGACATGAGTCTCAGCATGAACCTCCTCCTGGTAAGTAATCGGATGCACGCTCTCTGTCTTACATGATCTGTAAGATTTTAAATTTGAGTCATGTTTTCTTTATGTCCAGAGGATTCAAATTCCAAAATAGTTTTCCTAATGGCTGCACAATGCATTGACAAGATCATGGTTTGGTTTGCCTTTTGGGCTTTGGGTTTGAATTTTTGTTTGGTTTTACTCGGTTGATTTACGGAAATCAGAGAGATGAATCTATATTGATAACAAATTGCTGGTTCACCGTAATCTGCATCTCAGGAGACTTTCTTTCCCCATAAGGAACCTTGGGCACTGCATCCTCTCTTATGCATTGGACTATCTTTATTTTTGAAAGTTAAAAGATTTCCTGATGCAGCTGTACAGATATTTTTAGCTTATCTTTCCATTTGTGTGCAAATGAAGTGCCAAGGGTCATCATACAGCAGAGTCAGATCAGAATGTTTAAACCCACAACTGTTAGGTCACAGACCAGTCACACTGCAGTGTGATTCCACAAAACAGTGACCCTGTATTAATTACAATTACCATAACTGACTCAATATTGCATTATTTCAGAGCGGCCAATTACAAGACACGAGTCTTCAAATACGAATCGTGAGCCTCCTCCTCCTCCTCCTCCTGGTAAGAAAACTGAGGCACTTTTTATGTGTTTTCTCTTCCAGCATGTTTATGTGGGTTCATTTAATACCCATGTTCCCATATGAGGCCATAGTAGAACACGTAATGGGTTCCATACAAAAACTCATGGTGGGAATATGATCTGTAAATTTTTACATTGTTCTTAATGTTTTGCAATGTGCAGAACTTCAGCATTTTTTCTGATGCCATCAGAACAATACATTGTTCAGTGCATTGTTTTGCCATGGCTTTTGGTTTTTACTGCACTGATTGGAGGAGGGATCAACAAATCTGAGTATGAGGTGAAAGATAAGTATGCCAAACTACTTACATGGAGTCCTCTGACCATGCTCAAACTTACAAGCATTAGGCTACTTAACAGATCCACTCATATTAGCTGCATCTTTCTCCATCTGTCCAACAAACATTATAACAACATGCTTTATAGACGCTCTGAAACTTTATCTAATCATAGCCTAACGGGGATGGTTGTCAACTGGATGAACCTTGGAAATATTTGTTTTCTGTTTTAGATCCGTGCAAAGGTCACACGTGTTCGTTTGGAGCGAAATGCACAGTTGATCCGTTGAGTGGTGGCGCCACCTGTAGTTGTGTGGAGAAGTGCGTTGTGTCACTGAGTCTTCCGGTCTGTGGTAGCGATGGAATAACCTACGACAGCGAATGTCACCTTCAGGTGGAAAGCTGCATGAAACAGAAGGACATCAGAGTCCAAGAACACCGATCATGTGGTCAGTACAACAACCGTTAAACCTTAGTATATGCATACATAATATGTATGTGTGTACTTCGTATGCTTGTATCAAGACACTTAATATAACGTCTTTTAGGTAAATAAGTAAGTAGCCTTTATTTGTATCTGACATGTGTATATGCTTTACATTGTATGCATTAACTACATACCCAGAAACAGAACATAACATGAGCAAATGATACAGATAGACATATACACAGCTAAATATAACTAAAGATACACAGGTTCAAAAAACTATTTTAAAACTGATTTAACAATAAATAATGTGAAAGGGTGTCCTTTCTTATGAAGAGAGTACTAGTCTTGTCCTCATGAAGATAGTACTTGCCTTGCAAATAAAGTACTTGTCCTCGTGAAGAGCGTACTTATCCTTGCGAAGAGCGCCCTTGTCCTTGCGAAGAGAGTACTTGTCGTCATGAAGAGAGTACTTGTCCTCGTGAAGAGTACTTGTCCTCATGAGGGGGAGTACTTGTCTTCGTAAAGAGAATACTTGGCCTCTTGCAGAATACTTGTCCTCGTGAAGGAGTACTTGTCTTCGTGAAGGGTGTAATTTTCCTCATGAAGAGAGTTGAGTACTTGTCCTCATGAACAGAGGAAAAGATTTGTCCTCATGAAGAGGTGATAGATGCAGCGGCTGGGTACTGCAATTTCTGAAAGGGCTTGCTATCACCTTGAGGACTCGGCTCTTCTACAGTATATAGTTTTCCTTCTCAGCTACTTTCTCAAAACTGCTGCACACATGACAGTCTAACTGACCTGAACAAATGTGCTTTAAGTGCACAAAACTGGTGCAGAATTGAAGAAATATTTATGATTGAATTTCGGTTTTTGTGGCTGGTGACTGTTTCATGACATAGTGGGATGTGCATTGGATGTTCTCATTTCCTTTTCAGACTAACCTTAATCAGCTGCTGTTGACTTTCCAAACGAAACACTTTGGTGACAAAGGCATATGTCCACACACAATATGGCTAGGTTTATTGAACGGATTCTGCTGAAAAGGCCTCTTCCCGCTGCAAGCAGACACACACACACACACACACACACACACACACACACACACACACACACACACACACACACACACACACACACACACACACACACACACACACACACACACACACACACACACACACACACACACACACACACACACACACACACACACACACACAAACACACACACACACACACAGATATGCACACACACACACACACATACACATACACTCACACACACACACTCACACATGCACACACACATACACGCCTATACACACTTCAGAGACACACACCCAAACACACACCTCCACCCACAAACACACATACACAGACACACACACACACACCAACACACCCAAACACCCACACTAGAACAGGCAACAGTGTAGCACATCTTCATCTGAGTCATGGAGCAAATGAATTTGCAGCCAGCCAGAGTCATGTGACCAGGCAACTTGTCTTTCCATTCTCAACTCCCAAATTTTTGTTTCATCATGCCTAATCCTCCTTAGGCTGTGTTTCCTCTTCCTCATAGGACTGAGGCTTGGAATTGACGAGATTGGAGAGTCTTTTGTTTGCAGTTCCAGTGATTGATGCCTAATGCATTATTGATGAAATATGCCCTAGAAGTTCTAAGATTAGGTATTTGATATTGTTATACTTTGCCCCTGCCCCAAAGGGAAGGCCTGGATGGATGGATGGCACTAATGTCATTCATCTCATTGCTGACAAAAGCATGGGTATTGTTGACTGCAAATGTTTATTTCATATTTTGAACTGAGTTGCACTGCCATTACTTTTGGCTTCTGCCATGCTTTATAAATCATCATTATTTTATTTTATCCTGAGGTACCTCTAGACTAGGTTTAAAAAATTATCTAGAGAATACAAAAATTCTGGGGTGGCTAGAACTCATCAAGATCGGGTTGAGCAAAGGTGCTATGGAAGGCTACTAAATTTGCAGTAATATTTACTAATTTAATTATAATAATTAAAAATGAAATAATAATAGCAACAGCCACAACAACAGTAATAATACTAATAAGCCAATCTGAAGAAATGCATCTTAAGGCATGCGTGAATTAAAGCTCTTGTGTTGGTCATTACCTTCACACCTACAGGTAGAGTGTTCCTTTGTCTTATAATTCCTATGTTATTGCCAAGGTGGTTTTATTGTGAATCAGAATGCCTTGATAAATTATTTCTAGGCCTGGCTAATTTCTCACTTGAAAGCTTACAGTTCATTAATTACTGAATAAATTATGTAGCCATCTGATTATACTAGTTGGCTAATTTTTGAATGCTACACGAATGACACATTGCTTTCTGATCATATATAAATTATAATAGCATATCATGATTAACGAGCTTGGAAAATGAAATAGAGAAATGATTTATAATTCATGCAAGTTCAACAGTCAGTTGGTCGTGCAGAGGAAATCCAATAACAGTGGCAAAAATTATGGACATTCCCAAAAAACACGAAAAAGGGAGATGAGTTCATTTGAACTGAGCTCAGCCTCATCCATTATTCAGACTTTGGTCTTTTGCTTTGGAGTTTTAACGAAGCGTCGCTGATGAGCTCTGCCATTGCACTAGGAGACTGCCATTGCACTAGGAGACTGCAATTGCACCAGGAGACTGCAATTGCACCAGGAGACTGCCATTGTACCAGTCTCTTTTTGCCTGCGTCGGATTAAGTTTACTTCTTCACGAAGAAAAAGGCGCAGAGAAATTGGATTGTCTGCACCACTGCAATGTATTGGCTGAAACCAAGAAGAGAGAGGCGCTAATGGCCTGCAACGCTTTGGCACACGTTTCTTAGACTGGCTATCTGGTTTAGACTTACTAGTTTTGTCCATTTGCTACATTATGCATTTGTCAAAAGTTGCTATGCAGTTAGACAGTTCTTTTGTTCATCTCTGTTGGAAACTGCACAAAATGCATGGTGCAGAATTGAAAGGCTTTGTATCGTTGTGATACATTACTTGCTCTACTGAATTGAGAGATATTTTAAATGATGTATACTTGAGCTACAGAAATAAATAAGGCATTGCATCTCAAAATGACATTATTTTCTTCCTCTTCAGTTGCTCTGCCTTTGCAATGGTTCATGTTGTCCATTAAGGCCACTCCTCATGATGCTCTATAGACCTCTCCTCTTAGTTTGATTCATCGACTAGTCATCCTCCAGTCCAACTTCATCCCTATAACCCTAAACCTTTTGTTTTCTTCCATTGTTCTTCATTGATGCTTCCCAGGTGGTTGTCCACTCCCATCCAACTCCGTTGTCTTCAGAGTAAGTGAAACTTATTTATCTTTGTGGGGCGTGGTGGCTCAGTGGTAAGTTCGGCGCCTTGTGACCGGAGGATTGCAGGTTCGAATCCCACTCTAGCCGCTGCGTACGGACCTTGCCCTTGGGCAAGTCCTTCACTCGCAATTGCTCGTGGCGCTTCGGCGTGAAAATTCCGGCACAGTATCAAATGCTGTAGTCGGGAGCGCCTCTTAGTAGTAGTTGACTTCGAGAGGCGCTATAGAAATATCCGGCATAAATAAATAAATAAATAAAATAAAAAAATCTTTATTTCTAAAAGACCAGAAAAAGACCAAAGGTAACCAACCCACTTGTTTACCTGCCTTTGTGTTTAGGAACTCCCAAGGAGCATAAAGGTAATTCGTATATATAGACTCCTCAGAATAATTAAGATAAAGGTAACAGCAGTTTGCAGACGTTTACAGGAATTGTGGATCAAAGGACGGTCTGAGGAGGTGGAGGACACAACCAAACAATCCGACGACAGGACACCTACCCCTCCACCCCCCCACCCCCAACTGCATTGGTAGTGACCAGTGAAGAATATAGGGCTGAGTGAGCACTAGGTGACATGGCACCATTTCAGTTTCAATCTGGCTCAATTTAGCTTAATGTTGCAACATCATAACAAAACCAAGTGTGAGGAATCTTTTAGTTGAAGCTACAACTGACATTGTACAATAAATACCAAAGACACAGGACGTGAAGAGCAGTAATGCATGTTTTTGTATATGATCAGTGCACTTATTTCTTGTTCTTCCATGTTGTGTAGATCCATGCAAAGGTCACGAGTGTTCATTTGGAGCGAAATGCACAGCTGATCCGTTGAGTGGTGGCGCCACCTGTAGTTGTGTGGAGAAGTGCGTTGTGTCACTGAGTCTTCCGGTCTGTGGTAGCGATGGAATAACCTACGACAGCGAATGTCACCTTCAGATGGAAAGCTGCATGAAACAGAAGGACATCAGAGTCCAAGAACACCGATCATGTGGTCAGTACAACAACCGTTAAACCTTAGTATATGCATATACAGGTATATAATATGCATATAGTTATGTATGTTGTTAGGCAGTTTTGTATGTATGTATGCAAAGGTCACATAATTTGAGAGCATGTATGTATGTATGTATGTATGTATGTATGTATGTATGTATGTTTGTATTTATGTATGTACCAGTGTGCATTTGCCACTTGCTCTCATATTATGTGACTGAGAAATTTGAAGTGACTAACACATGTCATCATCTTCATACCCTAGACTGCCTCTCAGGAACTGCTCTTCTTCTTCTTCTTCTTGGCTTCTCTTCTCTTTTGGATCATGTGGAGGTTGTCCAACCTGTAAAATTGAGGTTGTGAATTTTTTAATAATAATCGTAGCCTTCACGTTTATACAGCACTACCCTAAAACTAAGCACAGGGCAACAGCTTATTCACAAGAGCTGCATCCCTGGTTGCCAGGGAGACCAGAGAGAGACAGAGACAGAGAGACAAGGGGAGGAGAGCGAGGGGTGGAATAGAGGGTGGGGTAGGTGGAGAGGGAGAGGGGTTGCTAAATTTCATGGACTTGCAGCGAATCTGTCAACACCACAGGCACATTGCTCAACGAATATGCACATAACAAGGTTTTGCTTTCCCTGCAAACAACAACACGTGATATGTGCGCAGTTATATGCACAAGTAAATCCTATTGCAGCATTTATATGCAACGAAATGGGAGATTCATATAGCGCCGTCGTTCGTCTGTCTATTATTCGATCTGTGATGGATCGGTTTTGGTCCTGATCCATGGATTTATGATCCGATTGGTCGTTGTCGCCGTCAGCAAATGACGTCCAATCTCACTTAATCCGATTTCGACCACTTCCCTTTCCACTCATTCCTTTCATTCGCTGCCAGACTTTTCCATTTCCTCCTTTCTTCGTCCGATCATTGCAACTGTGGCCCAGCCCAAGTCCGGCTATACCCAAACGTAGCTTTAATCATCTGCATCCAGACCACTGTTGATTTGTTGATTATTATTATTGTGCATTTATTAGGCGCCACTATCTAACAAAGAAACATCAATCGATGGTGAAGGACTTGCTTAAGGTCCCTACGCCGTAACCATCTGGGGAGAGTATCTCCGCATTAGAAGGTGAATGCTCTGACCAATCGGCTACTGTGCCCCACGCTATCGGCCACCATTTTGTTTAATCATTGTCTATCTGTCTTGAGAGGGATTTAACCCTGGATTGACCTTTGGGTGGACAGTCCAGCATGCTAACTACTGGATTCCAACTTTATTCAGCTTTTGACAATGAACTCATCACAAAGCAGTAGCCCAGTAATGTGTCACTTGGTGCGTGGCTGAATCACCGGTTTTAAGAGAAAGCTAGGAGAGATAGGGATCATTCAAATGCAGACAAAGATAGGGGGTTATGACCAGTGCGGACGTCCGCATCTAAATTTCCAAATTTGATAGTGTTGTTTAAACACCACCTGGTTTTAACCTTCCCTGAGAGATGAAAAGGTCAGTGAGGCGATTCCCATGATTGCCTAGAACTTTAATACACTCTGGGCTGTTATTTTTTAATTTTAAATGCCATGTACTGGTTGACATTTTAAGTAAGGTGATTTTAAATAAGATGGAACTGGTAGCTTATTAATGACGTCAGTCACGATGTTGTTTTTTTGTTAATTGGCTTTGGCGTGCGGACGTCCGCAAAGGGGGAGGAAAGGTCAAATGCGGACAAAGGAAGGGTCCAAAGTAGGTCATATTTCGCGGACGTCCTTTGTGGATGACCCCTTATCACACAGCTAAGTTGAACAATTGAAGCCTCTCTCCCTTCGCAGTGCAGTATGCAAACCGTTAGACTGTTGCACGCCCCTAGCAAAGACCTTAGCCCCTTATGTTACACATGTACCGGTATTTAGTAAATTATAGGTTATAATATGATTCTTCCGCTTCTGCCTATATAGTATTGATGCTGACAGGCAATGCCTTTGAAATTGTAATCGAGAGAGAGAGTGGGGGGGGGACGGGAGGGTACAAATAGAAAAAGACCCTTCAATGGTGACCATTTGTCATCTGCTACTGACAGCCGACATTCCTTGCTTCAAGTTGCTCGCTATCTTTAGTGTCCAGCCAGTTTTCCCGGTGACCTTTGGCCTAAATAGCTGCCTGACCTGACCTCATGCATGGCCTCAATCTTTTACTCGTTCCTCAGTGGATGGAAGGAAGGAAGGATGGATGTCGAATCTCTCTCATGAGAACTATTCAGCAAGTGGGTTCTCTGATCACTCGGGGACTTAGGCGCAACTCCACATAATTCTATGCCAATCTCGAGAACGCTCGAGAATTCTTTGGAAGTCGTCGGAATTCACCAGAACCCGCTGGATTTATCCAGTTTGGAATTCTGCGGAATTCTTTTTCTGTTGAAACTTTGCCAACGCCTTTGGGAATCCATTTGCTTATCGAGTTATAATCGTCGACTGAGGAGAGACGGAGGGACGGAGGGAGGGACGGATGCTGGCCACAGCCTTTCCATCTTTGTCTTTTGTTTGCTTCATCTCAGTGAAGACTCTTCGGTCAGAAAAACAGAGCGACGAGGATGAGGAGGAAGAAGAAGAAGAGGAAGGGTTAAGGGTTAATCTTGCGCCAATTCTAAAAAAACGCTTATGTGATAAGCTGCGCTAAATGGGTTTTGTGTGGCTTTGTTCTCGTCACGTGGGGACTTCGTTATCTAGACGTGATGCTACTTTATTTGGGAGATGGTGAGAAGGCCGTGTTATGGTGGGAGTGGGTTTTCCTGTGGTCGCATTCTAGGCAGTCTTGTTGTCCTCGAGACCAAGTGTACTCGAGTTCGTTTTTAGAAATCTTGGTCTTGGTCTTGGTCTTGAGACCAAAAGTCTTGGTCTTGGTCTTGAGGTTCAAGGTCTTGGTCTTGGTCTTGGTCTTGAGGCTCAAAATCTTGGTCTTGGTTTTGCAAGACCAAGACCAAGACTTTTGACAATATGAACAGTCATTTAACAAGGATTTTAAAAATTTATCCAATAATTACTAATACAATCGCTTTAGTATTTACATGGTGTGAGTGAGGCTTTACTGTTGTTTTGGACAATTATTTTGACTTCCGGTTATTTACCACGGAATGATTTCAAAACAGACTCATTATTTGTACATTTACATCTGGTACTTGAAAAGCTACTCTGTGTGCCAGTGAATTCAGCGCTGTAGAACATAATTTTTCACAAGGCAGAATTTTTCCCCTTGGTCAGAAAATTCTGAGCGAATTGGTTTTTATAAAATGCAACAGGCATTTGGAATAACATTTCGCATGAAGGACTTTTGTAAATACGAATTCGAAATTCTCTGCGGTTTGAATTTGGAGTTGTTTTGTTTGAATAAAATAAAAGATTCATGTTTTAATTAAAATAGCGAGTAGTCCGACTTGACAATTATTTTAGTAAGGAAGCGAAGTCTGGATATGGTTGTGATTTTTTGGGTATTTTTCTCGGTTTTGGTCTTGAGTTTCAAAGTCTTGGTCTTGGTCTTGAGGTCTTGGTCTTGGTCTTGGTCTTGAGGTTCAAAGTCTTGGTCTTGGTCTTGGTCTTGAGGTTCAAGGTCTTGGTCTTGGTCTTGGTCTTGAGGTTTAAGGTCTTGACAACAAGACTGATTCTAGGCTATACTTGAATTAAGCTTAGAATCGGTCAGTTACAGAGTTGGACTGGGATAGTTTGTGGGCCCTTAATTTGGGGTTTTGCTATTTCAATAATGCAAGGGACCCCAAGCGTTGAGAGTTTGCCGGTGGTCATCTATAACTATGCCACACCAGTTTCAAATTTACTGATCTTGTAGGAAGTAGACCTAAGAGCGGAAATAAAAAGAATCCTTTGAGGCAGCGTTGCATACAAGTGTTAGCGATATCGTTTTTCTTGGCTTCAGCTTATGAGGACAAGTGGCCATGGAGTACTCACCCTTGCCGTCTGATCTTCTTAACAACAGTGTACAGTCATTGTACTCATTTTATGGTTTTGGTCACTAGGGAGTGCAACTGGAGCAGATCTCTCAAAACATCTTTTTACTCTAACAGTACTTCTAGGTTGACAGTTTAATTTTTTATTTAACATGCTAACTACCAGCCACTGTCCACCGTACTCAAGTGAACAAGTTGTCGGGGAAGTGTGAAGTGTTCAGCACTTTCTCAACCTACAGTATAATGGGACGAGTGACCCGTCCACTGCCTTCTTCCGCGCATTCTGGTCTTTCCTCTGACAGAGTATAATCATGGACTGGCTCGTTAATCGGCTGGCTTTCGTCTGATTCCAGTTCATTTATATTTGAGGTTCTCCACAGCGATTTTTCCACTCAATAGGCCTACACGCCATTTCGTTAGAATTTACGAAGTACATTGAGTGGTCGATGGCCCGACTGCTTCTGCATGGTTCACGTACTGTCTTGCAATTCAATTTTGTTCATTTCACCCATTTAGAGTTTCACAGACATCTTCTGTGAATAGACGGACGGCAGGTTAAAGGTCATTATGTGTTCAGAATATTTCCGATTACAGTTTAAGGTTTCTACGTCCAAAAGATCTAGAGCTGTCAGTTCTTCAGCCCTACCGCCTCTCTCGCCTCTAAATGTCGGCACAAATCCGTTTGCTCTCTCTTTCTCTCTCTCTCTCTCTCTCTCTCTCTCTCTCTCTCTCTCTCTCTCTCTCTCTCTCTCTCTCTCTCTCTCTCTCTCTCTCTCTCTCTCTCTCTCTCTCTTTCTCTCTTTCGCTCTGTCTCTTGTCTGTCTGTCTGTCTGTCTGTCTGTCTGTCTGTCTCTATCTCTATATCTCTCTCTCTCTCTCTCTCTCTCTCTCTCTCTCTCTCTCTCTCTCTCTCTCTCTCTCTCTCTCTCTCTCTCTCTCTCTCTCTCTCTCTCTCTCTCTCTCTCTCTCTCTCTCTGCTGCAGTATTTCACTCAGAAGTGAAACCGAACTTTTCAAGCAAGCTGTCACATCCTGGTTTTGTTGCTGCACCATATTCCATGATCACCTGCCATAACGATTTCCACTGTACAGTGGCGGCGATCTTGTTTGACAGGTGGGGGGCACTTTTGAAATGATCTGGTCAAAAAAGAGTTTTGAACTGATCTGGTGAAAAGAGAGGTTTAAAAAATTTCGCGCTCACGCCCGATAGCATTTTTTTTAACCTTTTTGCTGTTTCTTCAAAATTTCGGGGGGGGGGGCAAATGTATGGTATTATTGCAACACGAGAAACAAATTATATTTGATCAAGTTTCTGATTCTGCCCCATCCCAGGACGACCATCGCCAACGCCTTTCCCTGTCGCTTGACGGATTTTGAAACTGACCGAACAACCTGGCTCTTAGACTACAGACTTGACTTAATAATATAGCGCCGATGTTTGAGCTGGTCTTTCTACTGTGGCTGTTGTGGGGCGCGGAGAAATAGGTTATCGAAGATTTGCATTTTACTGCATTACGCATTAACGAAGATGAGAAAAATGTTCTATGCGATATGGTAAAGCAAATGTAAATGTAAATGTTCGCGATTTTCTATAGCGACCGTATATGGCCTCGACCCTGCTCATTTTTCAGTGAATTGATCGGGTGAGATCCTTCACCACTGCTGCCCGTTTGAATAGGCGCCACGCCATTTAAGGTCCCCGTGTTGGGACCGTGCTAGCCCGAGATTTTTAAATCTCTGAAATAAGCCACCTTCGGGAAGAGCCACATGGAACAGAAGAGAGGCAAGGAAAGAGTAAGGGAAGAGGCGAGACAGAAAGAGAGGGAGAGAGGCAGGAAAAGAGGGCAGAGGCGAGGATAGGAAGAGCTGGCTTCTGTCGACTCAGAGCGAAATGATCAGTACGATTGTCCGACTGTAGAGCATAACGTCTGTGCCATACAGTCAGCCATGAGTCAGTGTTCTTATAGCCTAGAATTGAACTCCTCGATGTCACAGGATTGTGATCGTGGAAATAAATCGAGAGAGGAATGATTGCTCCGCTGTTCAACAGGTGGCAGCTCATACATTTAGTTGCCAATTGATTCGCCAGATAGCAGCACAGTTTCCTGTAGTCCTTATAACACTTTCGATTGTCTCTTAAGTCAGATTTGCTTCATAAATTAGTAGGCCTATCTTCAATGCGCAATTCAGTTCAAAGGAAATTTGATGATGTCCTGTTACAATAGCTCCGAGATGCGCTTTGAAGCTGGGCAACTAGCAGTCTAGCACCAAAAGCAACATATTAAGTATAGAGAGAACCGGACAATTATTCAGCTATAACGACAAAGCACAGACTTAGTAAGAGGAAAATAAATTATGGTTACTTATGAAGACATGTTTGTTTGTCGACTGCTGCGCTGTAGATTACGATTTCTGATGCTGACTCATTTGCAAACTTTCGGTTCAATCTCTACCCCATTGGCAGATTTCTAGGGTTGAGCGTAGTAGGATAATGGGCAAATGCCCATCCTAAGCTCTGTCTGATTTTTTTCGTACGCTGTGGGCCCACCTGTATCTTGGACCCTGATACAGTGGCGGCGCCAGACAATTTTTTTAACCAGGGCAAAGCCAGGGCAGTCATACAAGTAACCAGTGCAGAGGCAGAGTGCTATTTATGCCCCGAACCAATTCTGGGCAGGGCAAACTTCTGGCAGGGCAATGACCAGGGCAAAGGCTTTTTACCAGGGCATTTGCTCTGGCTCACTCTGGTATAGCGCCGCCCGTACTGATAATGAATCCCTGCTAATGATTCTAGGTCTTAAGGGATACCTATATGAACCCTGACCCTGATGCGTCCAATCAGCTGTCTTTCAGTTTCTCTCAACCTAAACTCACAATCTAACTGAATTTCGCAAATTAACTTAATTAAAACACATCTCTAAAAAGCACTGCGGAAAAGCCAAGCTAGGGTAAACAGCAAATTAGTGATGAGAGACTATGCTTAGAATCGGAAGTTGTCAACATTGCGGATAAAAGGCGAAGAAAAACGAAATCGCTAACAATTATTGATACTCTGGTCTGCCCAGGGGCGTAACTTTGGTCTTAACAGTGGGGGGTACCAATTTCTTACATACGCGAAGCAAGCTGAGACTAGCTGCGATCTCTGGGAAGGCACAATAATAAAATTTTGATTGAAATTGTTCAAAATGTGGGGGGTACGGTGTCCCCAGTCCAAAAAGTGGGGATACGGGTACCCCTCGTACCCCCCAAATTACGCCTATGAACTTGAGGCATTAAACGACGGTGTAGATCTGTGCATGATTGAAGTGACCGAAATACACAACACAAAACACCAAAAAAGTATTGGCTTACGGGGTTTTACGCCACGCCAGAGGCTCAGCAGGGAAAAGAATAACAAACTACTGACAAAGTATTGGCTTACGGGGTTTTACGCCACGCCTGAGGCCCTCCTGCCAAACAAATGAGCTTACGGGGTTTTACGCCACGCCAGAGGCTCAGCAGGGAAAAGAATAACAAACTACTGACAAAGTATTGGCTTACGGGGTTTTACGCCACGCCAGAGGCCCTCCTGCCAAACAAATGAGCTTACGGGGTTTTACGCCACGCCAGAGGCTCAGCAGGGAAAAGAATAACAAACTACTGACAAAGTATTGGCTTACGGGGTTTTACGCCACGCCAGAGGCCCTCCTGCCAAACAAATGAGCTTACGGGGTTTTACGCCACGCCAGAGGCTCAGCAGGGAATTGTATAACAAACTACTGACAAAGTATATTGGCTTACGGGGTTTTACGCCACGCCAGAGGCCCTCCTGCCAAACAAATGAGCTTACGGGGTTTTACGCCACGCCAGAGGCTCAGCAGGGAAAAGTATAACTGTATACTGACAAAGTACTGGCTTACGGGGTTTTACGCCACGCCAGAGGCCCTCCTGCCAAACAATGAGCTTACGGGGTTTTACGCCACGCCAGAGGCTCAGCAGGGAAAAGTTTAACAAACTACTGACACAGGCGAAAGCTCCGTCGTCGAAACGAGAAAGCGCCTCGTCCACCGCAGACCTCCGTCCCCGAGAAAACAGCCGGAGCAAAGTAACAATATTGCAACAAAGTCGCCGAAACTATAGAGACGATGACGTCATCGGAACATATGAACAAACATTGAAATGACGTCATTTATATTTAAAACTCGAGAAACCTGGTTCAACTCATTTATAAATACCGATTACAGCGCTTATTAAAATAATAAATTAAGGTAGCACCATAGCGGTAATATTATTAGAAATGAAATATCCAATATAATTAATTAAATTATGTTTGCGAGAGCTATTTCTGCGGGACCGTTTGCTAATTTGTATAGCACCACAATATATTGACAAAGCAGCATTTATGATAGTTTTAGATGTATAGGCCTACAACGATGTAGGCGTACCATTATGTACATTGTACATAATGTAGGTCCTAAATGTAAATCTTGTCCTTCTTGTCCTCTCTCCTCTTCAGTTCCGTAGACGCTTGATAACCTTTCTTTTTGCCGGTTTTGGCAGTGATGCGGGTCGAGAGCGCCTCTGATTTGAGTGGCGCTATATAAATGTTCAATTACAATTACAATTACAAATCATCTAAATTTCTCTGCGCCACACAAAAGCCACGTCAGAGAGACCAGCTTTTACATCACGCAGCTTTTGTGTGGGACAGTTGGACTGAGAAATTTAATAATAATAATAATAATAATAATAATAATAATAATAATCAGGGGCGTAACTTTGGTCTAAAAAGTGGGGGGTACCAATTTCTTACATACACTAAACAAGGCTGAGACTGCGTGTCTGGGAAGGCACAATAATAAAATATTCATTGGCATTGTTCAAAATTTGGGGGGTACGGTACCCCCCAGTCCAAAAAGTGGGGGGTACGGGTACCCCTCGTACCCCCCACAAATTACGCCTATGGGTCTGCCTCTTTTAAGGCTCTACTTCTGTTTTTGTGGTTTGGGATAATAGCACTTCTGAGTAGCCTAGATATTTGGCAAAGGCCCTGCATGGAGTTCCTATTACATTACTCTATAAAAGTCTATAACTCTATATGGACGAATAGAACGAGAATAGTCTGTCTTTCCACTTTAGCTTGCCGCCGTGTCTGAGCAGGCTGACCTTCTATAGCTCTGGTTTTGGTGTGCCATCGGTTGGTGCCTTGTGCGTTAGAACTGTAGGTTTCTAAGTCATTGCTAAGCATCATACCAATTCATTCAACGTAATTACATCTATAGCGATTTCATCCTTTATTTCATCATTGGCCCAACATCGTTTCCTAACTTATCATCTAATTCCTCAGATGTAATTCTTTAGAGATTTTTATTATAGTTTCACTTGATGCCTCATGCATTATGGCAACGACGCTATATATATATTAGATTAAATACATATCAGATATAGATATAGATTAGATGTGGATTAAATTATAATTATAATAGATATGCATTAGCTATGGATTACGTATAGATTAGATTAGATGTATATTAGATGTATATTAGATTAGAGATAGATCAGATTCATGAGGCTAAATCATCGTACAGCATCTTTCCACATCATCGATTATCTGGCATCATTTTCACATGATGATCGTAGCGATTATCCTACATTGTTCCCAAAACAATATTCCAACATCAGCAGCCAACATCATCCGAGGCTATCACCCGACACCATTCCCAGACTCATCATCATCATCTTCATCACCATCTTCATCACCATCTTCATCACCATCTTCAGCAGCAGCAGCAGCAGCCTCGCTTTCATCTAACGATTGCGCTATCCAGTTACGTGATCTTAAATCGATCGAGAATGTCCGGGGGACATAAGGGGATGCTCTTTCTCTCATAACGATCTTCTCTCTCACTCTGTCTCTCATCTCTGTCTGTCTGTCTGTCTCTGTTTCTCTCTGTCTGTCTGTCTGTCTGTGTGTGTGTGTGTGTGTGTGTCTCTCTCTCTCTCTCTCTCTCTCTCTCTCTCTCTCTCTCTCTCTCTCTCTCTCTCT